>JADBJO010000040.1:1067500-1102500 GCA_016801955.1 Conus betulinus | reverse complement strand
CAGAATCATTCGACTCTGGAACCCCTATGTGTCTCAGTAAGTGATCTAAATCTTCCCAGATCCATAAACAGTGTTTGCTTTTTCATGTTACATATCTTTTACACTGTCTGTTTTTTTCTTTGTTATGCTATTTATAATGTTGTTGTTCTTTTTCCTTTGAGTTTTTCCTTACAGACAATATAATCATTGCTGAAGAACTGGCTGGATTCTGCAAAAGCAGAAGTATCATCAAGCAGATTTTTAACCCACACACCCTTAGCCAAAAAAACTTTTCCAGCACTAGGGAGAGTTCTATCACATCTTCATAGACTTCAAGAGGGCATTTGACTGAGTGTGACAAGCTGCGCTATGGGCATTGAAGGAAGAACATGGTGTCCTAATCTTTTTTAAAGGATCGAGTAGTTTTTAATGTATATGTGCAAGACTTTATTGTTGAGTTTGTTTGTTTGTTTGTTTTTCCATGCCTGCATTCACACATGGGACCTAGGTTTAAAGACTCATCTGAACCATTTGAAAGGGATTGGGATGTGCACACATGTTGATTCTGAAAAAAAAATCTCCGGTTAACTTTGTTGTCTCAAGTAGTGATTGAGGTCAGGACTCTTAGATCAGATGACAATACCTTATCCCTAAGCCACCCACTTCTTAGTCAGTCACTTAATCCTGTCTGTTTGTTGATGGCTTGCAGAAAGCCCACGGCCATGTTGCGAGGTCACAACGCTCCCATCTTCTTCCTCCACATTGCCGACGATGATGACCGCATCTACAGCCTGTCCACCGACAGATGTCTGAAGGTGAGGAAGAGAGTGGGGGATGGCCGCTATTGCACAGACGCCATGCATACCTGTCCCATTTTTGAGTCAGAAACATTCTGTTTCCAGTGATTTGGCTGTAGAACACAGACAACATTTATTTCTGCTTGTTGGAATTATTGCCAGCACCAAAGAATTGAACTCTTAACTGAAATAACTAAACCATCTAAATGCCTCCTGCTTTCCAGATTAGTTGATTTGCACACACAGGAGTACAAGGCAAGAAAAAAGTGCTTCACTAATTAAGAAACAGGTAAGTAAGTTGTGAGGTAACAGGATGCTTAGTTTTGGTAGGAATGGACAATGAAGAATTCTGCAGTTGAAACCATTCTTTCAAAGACTGAAATGACAGCAGCGGTCACACTATGATAGGTTTGGAAAAGTTTGGAGGAACGGAGGTACCTTTTTAAGGCCTTGAAATTCTGCAAACTGACTTTGGTTTGTAAACTCTGTAAATGTGGATGGTTCCCCACACACAAAAAGAAGGAAACAAATTATTTAGTGAGT
This sequence comes from Conus betulinus, assembly GCA_016801955.1. Classification (NCBI taxonomy): domain Eukaryota; kingdom Metazoa; phylum Mollusca; class Gastropoda; order Neogastropoda; family Conidae; genus Conus; species Conus betulinus. The sequence goes on along the minus strand of JADBJO010000040.1, from coordinate 1,101,181 downwards.
GTTGAAAGTGAGTCTGTCTTCCAGTATGGATTCAGAAACTAGCTGCCAGAACATTCTCTTATTTGGAGAAATTTTGGAAATTTGACCCTATCAATAACAACGTTATGGTGAGTGAATAATGCTTTTATTGATCAAAGTGGATAGTCCCTACTCTGAGATAAAGGTAAGGTTATACGCAAGTGTTTGTTTTTAGTGTAACTTATCTTTGTATGTTTTGAGTTTGGAAATCTAGATCATTTAGGTCTCAAAAATTTTAAAATTTTGTGTCTTTTTTTTTTAGTGCAAACGCTGGACAGAAGTTGATTACGGTCCCTTTTGAATAACAACTAGACAGAAAATTTCAAATGTGGTAACAAAGATATACATTTTTTCTTTAGGCAGAAAATTCAGTGAGTCAGACACACTAAGTATAAATAGTCACAAAATGGAGACACGCACAGCTGTAATTGAAATAAAATTCACTACCCGGTCTCTGGAAAATCTAATTATCTTGCTTCTACCTTTATTCATGTATCTATTTCTAATCAAATGTTTGAGGACTATTACGTGGCGTGATAAACCATGATGTGTGAAATACTGAAGAGACATTTTCTGGAAGCTTCTGGAACTTTGAACTACTTTGGATGTATGTGCACATGTCATCAGCCTGGTCATTGTTACAATGTATAGGATTTCTATAGCACAATATGAAGTCATGTCCATTTGAATGCTCCAAAGAAATCTAGATCTGTTTGTAAACAGGAGGTGTAAGCTACCTGTCCACTGTTTACTTGATATGATGGTGCGAGCTGAGAGACGGTATACAGTTAATGTGATAGTGTGCACTGAGAAGTGTTGACAGTGTTGTGCATGGCTGATGGCAGATGGCAGAAGGGGGGGCAACAGACAGGAAAGGAAGGCAAGACATCGTGGTGGACGTACGAACAATGTGTGTTGGGAAATGGCTTCGGGTGGGCTGGATGGACAGGCTTCATTTGTAGAAGGGGGGCTTCCATTCTGTCTGTGTTGTCATGTCATTGTTTGTTTTGAAAAGATCATGAATTGGTCCATAGTTGTATCTGACTAACCTTTTGATAAGGTGGATGTTGACGATGAAGAAAGCACTGCAGCTGGTTCATTCTTGTTTTTGTTTTTGTTTGTCCTACCATTCTTGCATTGTGTCTTTTTGCAGTTGCTTGCAGCCAGGAAGCTTGTTGGTTGACTGTTCTTTTGGTTTGAAATTGTGGTTCAGCGCTTGGGAGGATGGTTTTGGAGTGCACAGTGGTTCCTCAGAATGTTTCACCACATATAACGTGTGGTGGTGGTGTTACTGTTTTAGAATTGATTTCACCGGATTGATATATACTGAGAGTGCTACAAGTTTACAGGTGTTTTGTGTACATTTTATGTCTGGCATATGATACATATGTAGGATTTAGTTTAATTATTTTAAGGATAATTTGGATGGGGCGGGGTAGGGGTGAGGGTCTGACATCTAGTTGACAGACATTGTCCTGGAAATCAGCCTATGTATGCAGATATTCATACAGTGTCATTGCAGAATGTTGCTGTGAAGCTGTTTTTAAATGTTCTTTATCAGCATGTTGTTTTCTGGTTTTTGGTGACTGTTGTAAGGCCTTTTATTTTGAAACATTGCAAAGCCTCCTAATAAAGATCGTCTACATACAGATCCACCATTATGAAGACATGTTTCCCTTAACACTTTAGTGTTGGTCTACACTGGCGTGGTCACTGTCACTAGTCCAGGACCCCACCAGGGCCATTGGTGGGGGGGGGGGGGGGGGGGGGATTGCCACTGCAGTGATGAATGCAGTTCCAGCTGTCTCTCCCATTAATGGTTGTTGGCAAAGCTGGACTGTTATAAAGTGCTTTCTGGTCCACTTAGCAATGTTGCTTGTCCAAGTCTTCTGACAACCCTGGCTCTTTTATTCCAGCACTATTCCTTGGTGTATAGTCCTGGAGAACCAGTTTGATCTTCTCACATGTCCTTACCGCCCCAGGAAACCATGGTCAGGAGGTCTACATAGTAACTCACGTGCTTCCTGTTCTGTGGTTTTCATCAGTTGGTGCATGTACAGAGTAGGAGATGCTGACAGATCTGTCAGAGACCATGACTGGCATGCACACAGGGAGATGAATGGTGCATTCGCATGGGAAAGCGTCGGTTTGGATCTGACAGCAATATTCTTGTTTCATTTAATTTGGTTTTGCTTTGCCAGTGTTGCTGCTGGTTGTGCAGCTCATGCAAGGAAGTTAGTCTTTAATCTATGCATATTAGATTTACCTCGCCATAAATGTTTCCTCCTTGTTTACCTTCTTGTTAAAACCAAAATGTTTAGAGTTTCTGGAGCTTGGAAGTGGATGGGTTCTCCTGTAATTCTACGCCAGAATCCTGTGCTTTTTTTTCTGAGCCATGCTTTAAAAATCATTGTAAAGTCTTCCAAGGTTTTGTAAAAAATAAGAGCAAATTATGCTTTGTACAGGTGTGGGACATCCAGGATCACACCTCTTGACCATCCGTCCCAAGAGTCACAAGATTCGAGGTGACCTGCAGGCTGTGCATTATTCACCAGTCTCTAAGGCCATTGCTGTGGCAACTGACCAGATGGCTGTTTTGTGCTTGAGGCATAAGTGAGTGTGTTCATATGTTTGTGTTTATGCATGTATGTGTATGGGGCACTGTCTGACTCTCTGTTTTGTCTGTCTCTCTGTCTTGTCTGTCTCTTTCTCTGTCTTGCCTGTACTTAACTCTGTGTCTTGTCAGTGTGTGTCTGTCTGTCTGTCTGTCTGTCTCTCTCTCTCTCTCTCTCTCTCTCTCTCTCTCTCTCTCTCTCTCTCTGGTCATGGACTTTGTGTGGAGTGACTAGTAAGGTGTGTCTGCTACAAAATATCCAAGCAGAAAATTTCAAAATTTTTAAATGTAGATCTTTAGCAAGAGTAGCGAGCATATTATGTTTGTATGAAATGGATTGTATATTATCTTGGGGAAAGCAAAGGATGGGCATTTGCTCTGATCTGTAAAGAGAAGATGGGGACGAGGGAAGTCAGGTGTTTAGGACACAAGCACTCGGGAGAAAATTTGTACCTGTCTTGAAGTGGGCAACTGGGCAGTCAGGCACCTGCATCTCAAAGAAGCAGTGGAGGCAGCATTCTGAGAGCTCATTTCAGTGGCAGAAAATAAAATCAGGACAAAAACACAGAAAGAGCTGAACTCAAAATCAGAATTCACAGCATTGGAATACTCCTTGTTGCCCTAGTCACCTGCCGACTTTAAGGCACAACACAGAGATTTTGTACAGGCTCATGGATGAAATATAACCCAGACTTCTTCAAGTGAATGCTCTAGACTGATATCATCATTTGAAGTTTTAAATGTCCTTCGCAAGAGCTAGAAGTAGTTCTCACATTTGTAGTAGCCACACATTTGGTACAGCAGGAATATGTCAAACAGGGAAGTGAGTCACGTGGAAGTATTCAGTGGAAAAACAGGTTAACTCACACAATAATTGAGCATAAGTCTTTAGAAAAAAAAATTTATGTTCGTTGGAAAATTCCTTTTTGAATTCCATCTGCCCACCTTTCAGTTAGACTGACTGACATGTAGTCACTGACTCTGTTCTGGATTGCAGTGCTATAAATAGAGATACTGTTTCAAAGAATATGTGGTGGGGCTTTACTAAATGCCATGATGGGGATTAACCCTGAAGACTGGTCAGTTCCTTGGTTTTGACAAGGCTGTATTATATGCATGTCAAAAGAGCGTAGTGAGGGACTTGCAGTAGTCGCATAGTTTCAGCTTTATAATAGGATATGTCAGAAGAAGGCAGACAAAGATCATTGTCAGCAAGATTTGACCCATTTGTGTCCATGTGTGAAACCAGCCATTTAGTTTGGAAGTTCCATTTCATATTTTAATTCAGTGTGACAAACTTGATTCTATGAAGAAAGAAAAAAAAATAGATCACCTTGGCTTGCCTGATTGAGGAATGAAGAATAGATTACCTAGAGTTGTTGTACGGTGGGTTAACGTTTTAATTACCAAGTCTTTTTGACGTAAAATGTGCCAGACCACCAAATTAATTTTCTGAAGCACCAGCAGACTCACAAAACTGGTTTATCATTTAGAAAAAAAAAGAGAAAAAAAAGAAAAACCTTCAAATCAAAATGGCATTAAAAAAAAAAAGATTTGGTAGCAAATTTGCTTTAGTATACGTGTGTCTCTCTGTGATTTGCTGATGTGCATGACTAACCATTGTGGTCACTAACCTATTGTGTGAACATCTGAACATTAGACACTGACTTACCACATCTTGGTCACCTAGGTCATTGATTTCAACCTCATCCTTATAGTGTGGACAGATGTCTGAGTTGTCCTCATCGATTTAACAGTTCCTGGGCCACTGTTCATATAGATGTCAATCCTGTCAGATTTTTCAAAGAGTTCCCTGCTTAAAAAAAAATTCATTCCTGTAGTTCAGGATTTGGTGAAAAAAATCTGAAATGTTAAAAGAATTTATTTAAAAAAAAAAAAAAAAGGCAGGGGGCTATTGGGGAGGGAGGTCTCTTGAAGGGGTATTTTTGGAAAGGATCTATAATTATAATACACTGCAGAATCAACCATGAATAATGTTTTGTGAGCATCAGCAGTTAGTTGCAATGGATCACACATGCCCCTATGAAACTTTGTATTGAACGCTTGATTCTGTAAAGAGTCAGACTGCTTCCAGTTCAAAGCCAAACTGTTCTCTTCATCCCCTGGCTCCTGATTTTCACTTCAGACACTATGAAAAAAAAAAACTACAAAACTTTTGGGGCTCATTCTGAAGCTCATTGTCAATGACTCTTGCAGGACCGAAAGCTACCTGCTCAGAGTGGTGTGTCTTAACACTCAGTCCTTTCCAAATGATCTAAAAAGGAAACGTAACATCACCATTAACAGGTGGATACAAGCAGATCAATAATGAAAAGGGTGAAATGGGCTGTGTTTTCAGGGCAGCGTTGCATGCAGACATGGTTATCTCACACAAAGAAACCGGTGACTTGCTGCAAGTACAATGCCAGCTTTAAGCAGGTGGTCACCTGCTGCAGTGGATCAGTAAGTCTGTGTGTGTGTGTGTGTGTGTGTGTATGTGTGTGTGTGTGTGTGTGTGTGTGTGTGTGTGTGAATGTGTATATGTATATGTGTGTGGGTGTCTTTGTGTGTGCATGTGTGTGTGGGTGTGTGTGTATGTGTGTGTCTGTTTGTCTGCGTATGTGTGTGTGTGTGTGTGCGTATGTGTGTGTGTGTGTGTGTGGCATGTGGGTTTGTGTAGGGGGGGGAGTGTGCATGTGTGAGAGAGATGGTGAGCGTGGGAGGAGAGGGTGTGTGAGAGAAAAAGACAGACAGAAAGATAGAGAGAGAGACTCTGTATGTGTGTGTGTGTGTGTGTGCGCGTGAGCATTGTATGAAGTAGCAGTGGTGTTTTGATAAAAATATGATACCATATAAAAAAAATGAGTGTCTTGCGCCTGCATATGTTTGTGTGGGTGTCCAGTGAAACAAAAGTCTGATTATGAAATAGTTTCTGTTCAGGGTATGTTTTCTCAAGAGAGTTCAAGTGAAAATGTTTAGGGGTCAGCATTTCTTTCTGCATGTGACAAACACATGCACACAATTACACACATGCATACATGCACTCATATATGCATGGACATATGCATGTGCTCAGATATGCACATGCACGTTATCTCAGTTCATCCAGGCCCTTCGTACTGTGGACAGAAATGGTGTCACTTAAGACCAGTGTGATCTCATAGTTAGATGTATCTCTATGCATGGTAAAATATTGACCCAGGCGAAATTGCTTAAGGTATGGATACTGGAAAAATCTTAGCAAAATATGTTAAAGTGCCATGTTCCCTGTTTCATTTATGTACTGTTCTTGGAAAACTGCTAGAATGAATGTTCACCGCAGGGACAGATAAAAAGTGCAAGAACTCGCATGTATGAACAGAGATCCAGTTCATCCAGAGTTATGATACCGACTTTTTTTGGTGTGTTTTTAAAGAACACCATATAAGAAGAAAGAAGAGAAAGGGAAATAAGAAAAGATTAAAAAAAAAAACCCATTTACTGAGGTGAAGTTGCTGCAGGCTTGCAGTGAAATTCAGTAAATAAATCTCACAGGAAATGATGTTCCTCGTTCGGCTTATTGTGTATGCATGATGGTTGTAGGTGGTGAAGTTGTGGGACTTTGAGACTGGTGCTCCCATCTTTGAATATGGAGAAGCTCACGATGAGTCGGCCATCACTTGCATGACCTTTGACAACACGGGCCGCCGCCTGATCACTGGCGGACGTGACGGAATCCCTGAAAATCTGGAACTACAACAACGGGCACTGTCTGCGGGTGCTAAAGAAAGGTCAGTGTTGAATGAAGCCTGGGTCATATACCTTCTAGATAGGTCAATGTTTACTGTAGTCTACGTTATATACCTTCAGATATGTCCATGTGTAGTGTAGTCAACGTCATATACCTCTAGACAGGTCCATGTGTAGTGTAGTCGACATCATACACCTCTGGACAGGTCCATGTTTAGTGTAGTAGTCTATGTCCTATTTCTCTAGACAGGTCCATGTTTAGTGTAGTCTTATGTCCTATTTCTCTGGACAGGTCCATGTTAAGTGTAGTCTATGTCCTATTTCTCTGGACAGGTCCATGTGTAGTGTAGTCTATGTCCTTTTCTCTAGACAGTCCCATGTTTAGTGTAGTCTATGTCCTATTTCTCTGGACAGGTCCATGTCGTTTCTCTGTGTAGGTCCATGTTTAGTGTCCTATGTCCTATTTCTCTAGACAGGTCCATGTTTAGTGTAGTCTATGTCCTATTTCTCTAGACAGGTCCATGTTTAGTGTAGTCTTATGTCCTATTTCTCTAGACAGGTCCATGTTATGTAGTCTTAGTCCTAGTCTGTTTAGTGTCCTATTTCTCTAGACAGGTCCATGTTTAGTGTAGTCTATGTCCCATTTCTCTAGACAGGTCCATGTGTAGTGTAGTCTATGTCCCATTTCTCTAGACAGGTCCATGTGTAGTGTAGTCTTATGTCCTATTTCTCTGGACAGGTCCATGTTTAGTGTAGTCTATGTCCTATTTCTCTAGGACAGGTCCATGTTTAGTGTAGTCTATGTCCTATTTCTCTAGACAGGTCCATGTTTAGTGTAGTCTTATGTCCTATTTCTCTAGACAGGTCCATGTTAAGTGTAGTCTTATGTCCTATTTCTCTAGACAGGTCCATGTTTAGTGTAGTCTGCATCCTATTTCTCTGGACAGGTCCATGTTTAGTGTAGTCTGCATCCTATTTCTCTGGACAGGTCCATGTTTAGTGTAGTCTATGTCCTATTTCTCTAGACAGGTCCATGTTAGTGTAGTCTTATGTCCTATTCATCTCTAGACAGGTCCATATTTAGTGTAGTCTATGTCCTATTCTCTCAAACAGGTCCATGTAGTTATATACCTGTAGTCCATATGTCATATACCTCTGGACAGGTCCATGTGTAGTGTGGTTTGCATTTTTTTTTTTTACTGATAATTAAGAGAAAAAGGTCTGTCCTGTTGTTATTGTTTCCCACTGTGGTGGGATTAGCAAAGAAATTCATCTGGTAATATTCATCCTCTATCGTTATTGGATTTACATACATACAAGAACTGAAGAGAGGTGAAGCAGTTTATTATTTTTCCTGAAGTTAAGCAGCTTTGGTGGATGGTAGTCTGGTGACATAACTCAAATATTTCTTTGTGCACTGATGACATACAAAGGGGCAGGGAGAGGAGGGAGGGCTTTGGACTGCTGACAGCTTCCATCAGTTTCTTCATGGCATCACAAAGTTTTGCAGAGCTGAATCTCTGTTGTTGATATGGTTGTCTCTTGCTGTTGTCGTTCCAGAGGAGAAGAATGAGTTCTTGAAGCAGGAGGGCAAACAGAGAGAAATCTGTGACCTGACCTATGTGGAGATGAACAAAAACAGGTAACACAAAGGTCCTTTCTTTCACTTGTGAGGTGTGCTAGGTACATCAGTAGGCTGCTAACGTGTGTTGCTTATGGGTGTGTGCATTGACAGTAGAAGAAAAGAGCGAGTGCATAATCAGTGGTCATAGAGGCTGCCTTCAGGCACAACCTTTGCTATAAAAGAATAGCCGATTCTAGACGGCTAAGTAAGTTAGTGTATTAAGCATTTTGTTTTGCATATTGCTTATACTAGCCCTAACATATTTTTTCAGTCAAAAAGCATTGTCACCAAAAGCAAAACACAGAAAGAATGGATATGGTGAGAATAGCATTTTGTTTCTTACCAATGTGAAGGTGAAAATAATGCTTTTGATGTGTGTGTGTATGTGTGTTGAGTGAGTGTGTATGTATGTGTGTGTGTGTGTGTGTGTGTACATGCGCATTTATCTGTGTGTGTGTGTGTGTGTGCATGTACATGTGCATTTTTGTATATTTGTGTGTGTATGTGTGCGTGTGTGTGTGTGTGTGTGTGTGTGTGTGTGTAGATATGTCATTTCAGTGGGCTGGGATCGCAGAATCAACATCTACTATGACTCCCTCAGTGACAGCAACATCCACCGTGTGCAGCACCCCTGTGCCATACTGGGCTGATGATGAGGTAGCTGTCACTATCATTGTTTGCACACATGTGTTAATCCTTATCCTCGTATAAGAGGTCACTAAGAGGCAATGACTATGATTCTTTGTGAGGCAGAGTGAAGGCAGATTGACCCATGATGCTGGACCAGCCAGTCAATCCTTGGATTATTAACTGTGGTCAACATTGAAAGAGCTGTAGGGTTCACTTTTGTTCATATTGTATTACACAAGACATTGTGGCCTTATAATGCTTTGTGAGACGCTTTCTTTTCACTTTGGGTGAGTTAATTTCGTTTCCATGATTCCTACTTTTCTATGAACCATTACTTCTTCTTGTTCCTAGATTCTTATGATACAAGTATTCCCTTTATTCCTGGGTTTAGCAGGGAAAAAAAAAAAAAACTGTAAAGTGAGAACTGCCATGTATGCAGTAGCAAACCGGCCAGAAGAAAGCGGCGACCACTTTCCCAGGCTGTAGGGGCTGTCTGGCATCCATTCCATTTATAAAAACTGCCGTGCAAGCGACCCATCATGACATGTACCAGTGACTCGACTCACGCAGAGTTTCAAAGCGCTTACTGAGAGAACCGATTTTCCAGGCTGCAGGAAGGAAAGGAGAGATTTTGTGCTGCCTGGTTTTCCGTGCTGCAGGAAGGAAGGGTAGGATTTTTGCCAACCGGAAAATCGGGTTATAGGGATGAAAGAGTTATGGAAATGAGGCGGAAAAGGAATACTGTAGTTTGTGATGCATATGGTTTGACTGATGGATTTATGATAAATGACTTGACTTCTGTTGTGTGACCTGTGGATTTGATGAATGACTTGACTCCTGGATGTAGTGCATGGTTTGACTGCTGGATATTTTGATGAATGACTTGACTCCTGGTGTGTAGTGCATGGTTTGACTGCTGGATTTCGATAAATCATTTGACTTCTGGTCTGTGACATACGGTTTGACTGCTGGAATATGATGACTGACTTGACTTCTGGTGTGTGACGTATGGTTTGACTGCTGGAATATGATGACTGACTTGACTTCTGGTGTGCGATGCGTGGTTTGACTGCTGGAATATGCCGACTGACTTGACTTCTGGTGTCGATGCGTGGTTTGACTGCTGGAATATGCCGACTGACTTGACTTCTGGAGTGCGATGCGTGGTTTGACTGCTGGAATATGCCGACTGACTTGACTTCTGGAGTGCGATGCGTGGTTTGACTGCTGGAATATGCCGACTGACTTGACTTCTGGAGTGCGATGCGTGGTGGTTTGACTGCTGGAATATGCCGACTGACTTGACTTCTGGTGTGCGATGCGTGGGTTTGACTGCTGGAATATGCCGACTGACTTGACTTCTGGAGTGCGATGCATGGTTTGACTGCTGGAATGCCGACTGACTTGACTTCTGGAGTGCGATGCATGGTTTGACTGCTGGAATATGCCGACTGACTTGACTTCTGGTGTGCGATGCATGGTTTGACTGCTGGTGCATGATGCATTACTTGATCCCTTCTGCGTGATGTTTGGCTCCACTTCCAGTGTATGGTGAATTTGCTTTACTCTTGATGTGTGATGTAGTAGGGTTCCACTGTGCTGGGAACATGGTGATGATTAGACATTTGGTGTGACGCGTGGTTTTACAGTTAGAATATGATAACAATTCGATGCCTGGTTTGTGACCTGTGACCTGACTGACTGGTGGTGGCTGTGACAGCGTGACGGCCACAAGGAGGACGTGCTGGCCGTGGCTCACTGTCTGCCCAACCTGCTGGCCACAGCCAGCTACGACGGGGAGGTCATCGTCTGGAACATGGTGTCTGGGACACATCTTCTGTCACCTCAGGCCACCGCCGCCTGAAGGCTATGCCGACCAGTCCTGTAAGACGTGGTTGTCTGGACTGTGGAGGGGAGGGAACTGGAGGGGTGGTGCAAGGGAAGAGTTGATCAGGAAGCTTTTGGGGGTCTTGGGGTGTGGTGTGTGTGGGGGGGGGGGGGGGGGGGGGCAGGAGAGTTAAGTGGAGGTTTTAGGTTTTAAGGGTGAGATTTCTGAATCGACACATGGAAGCATTTTTGTTGAATATGGCCCTGAATCACCAGAGTTCTATATTGTGTGTGCGGTTTGATTCATTTTGTTTAAAGCCTGGATTTAAAAAAATTTTTTTTTTTTATAATGTTGTATGAAGCCAAAGAGCTGGCCTACAAGATGCTGCTGCTGTTGTGCAGTGGACGGGGACCTGGGCATCAGCAAGCTGTTGTTCCTGAAGACCAGGGCCTACAAGAAAGACGCAGGGTCTCTGGTGGCCAGTGGACCTCGGGCTCACATCCACATCTGGAACGTCTTCCAGGGCGGCCGCCTCATGGCCCAGTTCCCAGGGGTGAGGCACTCTGTAGGGTTTCAGCTGTTGCTGACCAACTAACATAGGTGTCAAGGTGTTCAAAATACCCAGGGAAACAGGTATGAGGTACCGGGAAACACTACTTTTGAATGTTGTACGTTGTGATGATAGTCTGAAGATATTGATTAAATTTCAAATACGGGTTATTCTTACTGGTTATATTTGAAGGAAAAATATGAGAAAGTCCGCAAGGTTTATCAGCACAGTTGCATTCTTAGCTGGGTAAAAGAAATGCAAAAGGAAATACAGCTTTGTCCAGTAAAGTTCTTTCATTTCAACAATAGTGTGTAGAATGAAATTGTATAGAAAATGAAAGTCAGTAGGTAATTCTCAACCCTACCTCTCAATCATTTTGTTAATGCAGAGTTTTGATTTGAATGGAAATGGCTACTAGTACTGTCCTGTTGGAAAGGAGTGATTCAGTATGTAATGAACTAAAAAAATCAGTGCAATGTTTTTCCAAAGTTGCCTTTTGTGGATGCATTCAAAGATCATATAGAAAAAAAAAGAACTGTAAACTTTTATTTTGTCAAGAGTGTATGGCCACATTTTTCAAATATGTCATTTCTGAATCTAATTTACCATCAGTGACATGAGTGAGCTCTTGCAATGAAAATGTGTAAAATATAGATGAGAATGTTAGCAAGCTAAGTCACTAGAATGCAGTTTTGTAAAGTGTGAAGTGTATTAATGTGTGCATTTTGACAGACCATGTTGTCAAGAACATGGATTTGCTGTGCGTGAAGTGCACATTAGGAGGTGACGAAGAACTGTTTCCAGGAACATGGCTTTCAGGTGTGTATCCTGTGTGTTGTCGACAGTCCAAGTCACAGGGGGTGATGGTGAGCGCCATGGCTACCAACAAAGCCAACACCGTGCTGTACACAGCCGACAGTGCCGGCTTCATCTACGTCTGGGACGTGGCCAAGTACTGCCTGGAGAGACCAGAAACTGCCAGCCCGGAGGGTCAGACTTGTTTACTTTTTGACTAACTGACCAATTGACTGGCCAGTTGAACACTTGGTTGACTGGTTGGTTGATTGATATTGAAATGAGTATTGCTGCGTTCCAGAGTTTGTGAGCATTTGTCGATTTGTTTGGGTCCATACAGATGTGGTGGTCAGAAGGTTCAGGTATGATTATTCCAAATGTCCACTGATTACACGCCATATTTCCTTTGTGTTTTCTTTGATGCCCAACTTTATTAAAGTGTACTAACTTTTTCACATACAAGTGTATCGCACTCTTTGTAAAATGAAGAAAGCGATACATACTGAATGAAATAATGTGATTTATCTAGTGGTAAGAAAGGAGAAGAATATTTGAACAAGAACATTTTTTACAAATTTAAATTTCATTTTTCCAATTCTGAAGAGTATAATGCAAAATGGGCAGAGATGAAGATTTTACATTGCAGTATATAGAACTCTGAATTTAGATCTTTACCTTTCCCAGTTTGCTGGATGACTTTGATGACTGGTTTTTTTGAATGTAGTTTCCCTGCCTTCTGAAGGTTCTGTTTAAATAACTTGTTTTAATTTGCTCTTTTAGACTGTGCCTTTTTGTTTTTCTGTTAACTGTAATCAGCTGCTTTTTTTAAACCTCTATGGACTGATCTCCCATCTTTGCTCTGAAAAATCCTTTAGAACTATTTATGATCTGAATTTATGACCTACTAGCTTTTTTGTCATAATCTGGCAAACAGGTAATGAAAATTGTACATAGTGTCCAAGGTGGACGCTAGTTTTCCTTTCTGCAGTGCCAGTGTGTCTTTTAAACCTTTCGTACGCTTTTTTTTTTTTTTTGTTACACTTTGGTTCCTAGATGTTTTACTGTCATGCATATGTGTGTGTTTTCATAATGTTGTCTGAAACTTCTTTATGAAAAAAAAGGTCAGACAAGCTTCATCATTGATCAAGGTTTCAAAATTCTGATTTTTTTTTTTTTTTTTATTCGGTTGCCATGCAACATTTTGGTGTTACAGAAAAAAAAAAGAAAATTGTAGGTTTGAAAACAAATCTGTAGATTTACATCAGAAACTGTAAATCATATCTTTTTTATTATGTTAAACGTACCCAGAGTTTTGATCTGTGGTTCTTCCCTTAGAAACCCGCTGTGAGAGTATAGGTGAAAACAGACATTTCTCAAAAATAATTTTCAGAGTGGGTATTTATTTGTACATTGATTTGACAAAAGACTGTGGTTGTGAAACTCTTTGATTAAAGGGTGGTATGAATGTATTGACAGAACACCAACTTCATGATGATGACTCACATTTAGAGTCGGGCAGTTACTGCATCAAACTTGTAGGTGTTATTAGAGAGGGTTGCGTTGGTGGAGTGGTTTGGATAGGGGGTAAGATACAGTGGTGGGTGTTTTCGTTGGGGTTTGCAGTGTTACTGTCGTGGAGAGGCCATGTGGAAAGTGTGAGCTGCATCGACCTGGTGGAGCAAAGCAAGGTGTTGCTGACCAGCGCCGCCGACTGCACTGTGCGCATGTGACCATCGAGGGTCACTACATCGGTCAGTACGCTAGGGCTGGTGATCAGATCAGTATGGATCGAAGACCGATTCCATAAGTACACTTTGACTGCTGAATGGTCGGAATCGGCTGTTGATGTGGTCAGCATTAAATGCTAGTTGATGAATATTGACTGTTGTTTAATCAGTGTTGAGTGCTGATGTTACCAGCATTGATCAACTATAGATTAGATCAGTTTTGACTGCTGATTTGATCTGCAGATTTTGATGAATTTTTGTTTGTTTGTTTGTTCAGTTATAAACTGCTGATTTGATCATCATCTTGTTGCTACTGATTAGGCCAGTTTTGATAGCTGGTTTTCTTAGCGTGGAGTGCTGATTTGGTCATTATTGACTTCTGATTTCTTACCTTAACCTTCTGATTGGTTCTATTGATTTGGTTTGGTCATTATTGACTTCTGATTTGGTGGTCATTATTGACTTCTGACTTCTGGTTTGGTCACTATTGACTTCTGATTTGGTCATTATTGACTTCTGATTTGGTCACTATTGACTTCTGATTTGGTCATTATTGACTTCTGATTTGTTCAGTATTGACTGCTGATTTGGTCAGTATTGACTGCTGATTTGGTCATTATTGACTTCTGGTTTGGTCACTATTGACTGCTGAGTTGGTCATTATTGACTTCTGATTTGGTCCTTATTGACTGCTGAGTTGGTCCTTATTGACTGCTGATTTGGTTACTGTAAACTTCTGATTTGATCAGCTCTGACTGCTGATTTTGTCAGTATTGATGTAGTCAGTATTGACTGATGATATGGTCAGTACTGACTGCTGATTTGGTCATAATCGACTGTTGATTTGTCGTAATTGACTACTGATTTGTTCATAATTGACTACTGATTTAGTCATAATTGACTACTGATTCGTTCATAATGACTACTGATATAGTCATAATTGACTGTTGATTTGATCATGTTTGATTGCTGTTTTGATCATAAGGGACTACTGATTTGGGCAATATTGCCAGTATTGGCTGCTGACTTGGTCAGTGTAGCCTGCTGTTTTTTTTAAAGTATGGCTGCTGGTTTGATCAGTATAGATTACTGATGATTTGGTCACTGCAGATTTAGTCAGCATAAAAATCATATTTGGTTGATATGAAATACTAATGTGGTCAGTATCATGCCTTATTTGGTCATTTTAACTGCTAATTCGGTCGTTATGATCTTTGATTGGTCAGTTTTGACATCTGATTTGATCAGGGCTGTTGGTTTGATCAGTACAGACTATTGATCCAGCCAGGGGGACAGCTGATTAGGTCCTAATCAATTGAGTTTTTCAGTAGGAGTGCTGATTTGATCAGCAAAATTGCAGATTTGGTCATTTAACTACTGGTTTGGTCAGCATAGTGATTAGCTAGTACTGAGTGCTGGTTTTTAAGTATGACTGCTGATTTTGCAAGTATGATTGTCTATCGGGTTAGCATAGACTATGATATGGTCAGTATGACTGCTGATATGGTCAGTACAGTCATGTCCAAGTGACCTTTGATTTAGTCAGTGTGACAGCTGATCAGGTTAGGGTATTGACTGCTCACTCGGCCACTATGGTTGCTGATTTAGTCAGTATGACTGCTGATTTGTACTAGCAAGGGAAACTATCCACTCAGGGCTGAACAGTGCTTATCTATTCATTTATTTTGTAATGCAGATAAATGTTAGTGTATTGCATATATTTATGCAAGATCTGGAGTGTGTTGTGCTGTGAATATCTCTTTTAACATACGACGCTTTTAATGCAGTGAAAACTTTCTGAAAAAAGACACACCAGTACTGTTGTGTTTCTTCTCCCCTTCTGTTGTCGCTCATGGGTAGATGCATGACCTGTGACCAGGTACCTTTGGTCAGCCGGAGCTGTGGGACATCTACAACCGGTGACGTATCAGCATCCCATGGTGCCCTATGACGTGCTGGTGGACCCTCAGAGCATGCCCAGCCACCCCATCTTCGATGAGAAACAGTTCTCACTCCAGGAGGCCAAAGACGATGGGGAGGAGAAGGTGAGATACCAGCCCACACACTAGTTGCCACATGTCAACATTCTTGAATATGGTTTGACGTTTAATTAGCTAGGAGATATTATCACATGAAATAATGAATTTGAAACACCCTACAATTTACAGGACTGGGAATTGAGGTTTTTGATGATGGCTAGGAAACAGCTGGATGGCCAGACCTGTTTTAAAGTG
Organism: Conus betulinus; assembly: GCA_016801955.1. NCBI lineage: Eukaryota > Metazoa > Mollusca > Gastropoda > Neogastropoda > Conidae > Conus > Conus betulinus. Next base: position 1,085,432 of record JADBJO010000040.1, on the reverse strand, counting down.
TCATCAGTATTTTGGAGCAGAAATCAGCATCCAGTGTTGCCATGACTACTGCTGTGTGGGTCTTTGGTGATGGGGGTCAGCCTAGTATCTGGAGAAGGTGCTGTTTCATCTCTACAAGGATTTTGGAAGTACATCTCACTGTTCTGTCTTGTAAGATGTTGGTAACTATTTCAGTTCACAATGTTGAAGCTATACACAGTATTAACTCACATCATACTTTTTTTTTTTTTTTTTTACAAAATTGATAAGATGTTACAAGTCCATTTGCAACACAGGTTTTATCAGTGTGCACTTATTTCATGGTGCTGCCCATTTTGAGTGAACGCAGGTGATGTTAGTGGATTTAGAGACCATAAGCAGCAGATTTGTGTTTATAAGATTTTATAGACAGTGAGTTTCCACGTCTGCCATTGCCATGGTGTGATGCTATTTTTCCAGACCTGCTTTTGTGTTACAGTCTAAAGAGCGCAGCCCCTCCCCCCCTGCTCTCATTATGGAAGCAAACCTCAGTTCTACATCGACGATGATCAGATTGCTGCCATGCTGAAACAGAGGCCATTTGACAAAGCCACTGGAAAGAGGCAAGTACCATTGCACAGAAACATTTTTTTTGTATAGTGTGTGGCAAGCATATTGTATGCTATATCACCTCTCTCTTCACATTATTTTGTATGCTCTCAAATTCCTGTTCGATCTCATCCTTCTGATGACCATTGGAATTCTTATGATTTCTCATTATGTTCATTTCCTGTAAGTTTATGTTTCCATCCCTCAGACACTGTTTGCTCTGTGGTGACCCTTCATTATCTCCTAGAGATCAAGTCCACTTCAACTCACAGGATCAGATCAAGGGTTACAGACTTGTCCTGATGTAGATCTGGCCCAAGAATCCTGTAATGAAACATTCATATCCCCAAGAGCTATAGTCCACTGGCGCACACTCATTCTGAAGATTTGTGATAAGAATAGTGTGATTATAGGTGGATAACAATTATTTGTCCTTTGAATGAAATTTTTCTTTTACATGAATTTATTAATGGTACATCCATAAATTGAACTGACACTCTTATCTCTCAGATACATATCCAGTGACTGTATTGAAGGATTTTTCCTACTGGATCTTGCGCTAAACCCCATTAATTCTGTGCTGGTCCTGTGATTTTGAAGAAACTGGAATGCTTTATTCTAGAATGAAATAAACAAAAGTACGGAAAAGATATTGAAGGAGACAGGAAAAAACAAAGAAAGAAAAAAACAAGTCCTGATATGGTCAAAGATTTTGACAGGGGACTTCAGTACTTTATTGAAGTTTTAAACTTGTTTCTTTTTAATCCTTCCACCTCTAGCCATCCCCATGTTACAGCCACCTGTAAGTTAGTAATTCACGACTACACTGCAGTTAAAAACCAGGTGAGCATCAAAGCTTAAGTGTGAAAGGAGGTATTTCCCTATCAGTGAACTAATAGTTTTCTTCCATGTTATAAAGTTTCATTTGGTTTACATTTTTACATTCTATTTGTGTGTGTTAGTATTCTTCTATATTGTCAATTTCAACAACGTCCGCTGTCACCCGACTTACTTCTGGTGACAGATGGTTCAAGATGAAAGTCATTATCATTGTCGCTTTGTGATGCCCCCACCACATGGCTCAAACTCTCTCTGCTGTTGTTGTCAGCTGGCACTTGTGTGTTCAGTTGAACCGGCAAGTAGGTGTTCGTGATTTGCAACCTGATATAACGTGAATGCAAAAGTTGATCAAGTCTGAAGTACTCCCCCATGGCTCAGAGTTTTAGAAAACACAGTGACAATTAATCAAAAATATACAGCAGGAAGTCCATCTCACTTTAGTGTCATTCATTTGTGAATTGTACAAGTTTAACTAAAAGTTGCCCAAGTTTCCTTTGACACCTACAGTAATTTTACAATAAGCCACTGATAGGCATCTATGTTTTTTTACACTACAAGTCACCAAAAGCTTCATACGCAACCAAAGGTCAAATCCACAAGACCTGGGTTTCAAAATGTCAGAATCTGATCTGTTTCTGGTTTCTCTTTGTTGTTGTTTTTATTTCATGAAAAGCCAACATGGAAATAAAATGGAAAGCAGTTACTTGGCATGGTTGCCATAATGATGTATGTGAACAGAATACTAAACGGAGCAGACAGAAAGACACTGTACTGGTACGGTAATCCTATTGTACCCATTATCCTACTATACCTATTGTCTCAGACAGGAGTGACAATCCATGCTGTTTCAGGCTGCGTCATGAGAAGAACAAGAAAGTGAAGGTGGAGTGGAGTGGGCCCAGTGAGTACCAGATGCTGCACTGCTATGACCTGGCCGATACCCCTCAACCCACCCCACCCCAGCTCAAGGTCAACAAAGATGACCCCTTTGATTTCTACATTGACTGAGTCGCTCTGTGGCCCCATTCCTATGCAACTGTCTGAACATGAAGTTTACGATTTCAGTGCTCATTGTGTCTGTGTGAATAGTGTGATCATGCAGGTGTGTTTTGTCATAATGTCTCTTGGGGTTTTTTTTTTTCATTTGTCAGGGTACAATTTTAGCAACAAATTTTACCTAGTATTTATGAAACAAAATGTGCAGGCGTTAGCAATCTACACGCATTTAAAAGTTGCTGACAGGTCCATGGCAATGGAAGAGCACTGTTTAACAGCCGCTTGTGCAATGCCACTTTCAGTTCCTTAAACTCGGCGTAAAATAAATCCAAACCCCGAGCAGTTAGGCTTAATTCACCATACCACATGCTATCTCCCTTCAACCCAACACCAATCTTCAAACCACCAACAGCAGTTTTGTATAAGACTGAAGTCATGAGCATACAGCAGAAGTTTCAGGTTGCATGCATTTCCACTTCAACGTGCTTCTGATGCACCTGACCGCCCACCTGAGATCTGCCTGAAATACCCCACAGCTGAGGCCAGGCCATGTTAGAAAAAATTATGCAGACAGCTTCCTTGACTAGTTTCTGCAGCAACATTGCTTCCAGTGATTGTTCTATCAGCTATGCTGCACAGCAAAGCTTCTTCCTGGTTATAAGTCAACGCATCCAACACCTGCTTGGTGTGCTGATTGGAGATGAGGTGTAACAAGTCTGCAGCGTGTTCTTCCGTCAGGCAGAAAGGATCATCAGCTTACATTTTGTAACTGTCAGCTAACTGGTGCACTTTTCTACATTCATTTTTCACATTCTCTAGGTAAAACCGGTTATGGGAAGTGAAAACAAGATTCTGTTTTTCAGTGATGAGGAAAATGTGAACAGATAAGGGAATTTAAGTTCTGATTTGGTCATTTCATCTGTTAAAAGAAAAACCATTTTTGTATTGTTTTACTGCCAGTTGTGATTGTTTGAGCAAGTTCTTTGATGGATCACATTTTCCTTTGTGCATTTTCGATTTGGTGAATGAGCGTGGAGAAGTTTATGTATGACACTTTGTGTGTTGCTGTGTTTAGGGCACCAGAATTTAATTTGCCATTTGATTTACTCTGTGTAGACAAGTTTCAGTTTGATTCTCATAATGTGGTTATGTATGAAAAGTGTTGTTGACATAGTGTGGAAATATGTTGAAAGTAAAACTATTATTATGTTTGTAAAGCATAATAAATTAATCAAAACAGACAGGGGTGGATGATTTTTAAAATGATGCTTTAAGTATATTTTGTAATGTTTAATAGGTTGTAATTCTGCATTCATGTAATATGAAGAATAGAATAAAAGGATTCTGTTTTCATTTGAAGGATATGTACTGTCATTCAAAGTATTGACTTCATAACCATGAGCTTGCAGTAAATCTGTAAAGCCTGTGGATTGTTGGTAGAAAGCAATCTTTCTCAGTGGAATAATGCATTCCATACTCCGCCTTGTTAGCGGCGTCTATCAAATTGTGAGACATGCACATGAATTATGCAGCAGAAAGCTTTGATTGCTTACAGTTGTCATACTCATCTGTTGTGCTTATGAATTTTACAGGCTCAATGAAAGTGATTAATGCTGTGTTCACAGCACATATAGATTGATTTACAAACTGTGATACAAATTTGCTTGCAATGAACTTTGTGTGTGTCTGTCTGTGTGTTAAGCATGCCTTTTGGGACTTGAGAAAAATGGGGTGTGTGAAAATCTGCTTTGAACGTGTTCTGTATGTATTTAATTGCATGACTTCAGTATTTGTGCCTAGCCCAATCCTTAACAATTGTAGAACAACACTGACTGTGATAGATAAAAGAAAATGAAGTGGTAACTGCTGGATATTATTTGCGACTGTTTGTTGAATATAAATGACCACAGTAGGGGCAATGCATTCTCAGTATTGTCAAGATCTGATTTTTTTTCTCCAAAATATTATATAAAGTGGGTAAAATATGTAAAAATGGTGACAGAAAAGACGGTCTTTGTACATACTATTGAATGTAATCAAGAAATTTACCAGTTTGTTGTTGCCATATTAACAAATAGATTTTATATTTGTGGGGACATCTGTTACAGAATACCTCTGTTTCAGAGGATTTGTCATCTGCCATTGTCCAAGTCTGATCAGGCCCATTTTCCATTTTTAATAACATTGTTTAAGATACAACCTTTAGGACAAAAGGATACCGACTTGCTGTGAGAAGTTTGAATACAAGTGTGGCAGACTTGAAGCTGTTTTGAAGGGTTGTATATTTTGTCAAAGGACAACGAAGATTGGAATTACAAGACTCCTTGTTCACATGTTTAAGAGACTTTTGCACGTATTTTGTTATTTGACCCGAAAGGGAATTTTTTTTTTGTTGTTGGCATAACTGAAATTTTGTACTGAAATAAACAGCATTATGGGAGCATCTGATCACATGACCCAGCTGACAACAGCTCAACTCCGATTCGTTGACTTTCCCAACCCATTTGTGCTCACAATATTATGCATGCAGAATGATTACAGGTCATGTTGGACAATTTTCAGGTTGTGGTTAAGGCACTTGTAAAACTCCTGCACAGTTTAATGACGCTAGTTTACAAACTAGATAAATATCAAAAGAAAAGTGCAAGTTCTTTGGATCATTTTCAAGAACTGCATGTGCTTTGTACACACAGTTAAGAATTTACATAAATCGTTAAAGTTTTCAAAGTCAAGTATGGTTATGGTGGTGTTCATGTTATTCTTGCATTTTTGTTTGCGCTCTGTATCAGTACTCTGTGTGCTGTGATAACAAGGCATAGAGACAGTTTCCCAAGTAATATTTGGATTGAGGGAGAAGTTGATTGTTCTGAACTGATATTTTTGTTTGTGTGTGTCAAGTATTTTGTGGCAATATGTGAGTAATGGTTGCTTAAATATCACTGCTGAAAATGACGTTTCTTTTGACTTTGTGACGGATTTCACTTGTTCACTATGCATCTGTGTTTGGTTGTGTACGTTTTTTCTGACAGATGTTAATCACAGAGTATTACAACTGAATGGCAGACAGTTGCTTACGTGTTTTGTATGCATGCGTGTGTGTGTGTGTGTGTGTGTGTGTGCTGTGTGTGAATTAACAGCAACATACTCTTAATTTATCTATTCCATCTGTAAAATCAATTCTGTCTGAAACATAAACAAGGCCCATGCCCAGATTTTAGATCTTTGCCACCTCAGAATGTCTGCTCATCAGTAATATTGTAGCATTACAGGCCAGCCAGATAACAGGCAGCTTTTCTTGTTAAGTTAAACACCTACACACACACACTTTTCTTTACATTCATTTGTATTGAACAGACAAGAAAACGAGCTCAACAGATGACTACACAAATCCAGGCATTTTCTCTCCATGACACATTTAGACAGGGCTTGTCCACCCGCTGATCATATGTCACTGGCATTGTGAAATGAACTGATCAAGACACACAATATTTTGTACGTGTACAAAACTTCAGAGAAACCACTAAAATGGCTGGAATTTGAAGCAGACACTATGGCAAAGTTCAATCACAGCATACTTGTAAGCATAATTATTTTCCCCCCCCCCCCCCCCCCCAACCCCCCCCCCCCCCCCCCCCCCCCCCCCCCCCCCCCCCCCCCCCCATTGCACACATACACGAACACAAATAAATAATTTTAATTTTTTATTAATTACTGCGCAAAAAATACTGGACACATTTGAATGCCAGCAGACCTGGGGTGCATCCTCAGACGTCTATGATGAGAATAAAGGCAACTGTCTGACTACCATGGGAGTGTGTTCAAGGGCACATGGCAGAGCACCGAGACTTAAGTTTCAGTCTGTTTCAAGAGGCGTCACTGCATGTGGACTAGTCCATATGCGCTACACCCACATCCAGTAAGTTTTGAGACCACACTACGCATGATATTAAGCTGATGGATAAATGAATTAACAACTAAGATGAGAAAATTGAAGAAGAGAGTCTCATGGCTGCGACTTGGCAGATGTCTGACCTACGCATTTAGTCCAATGCGCTGGTCAGACCTTGAGTGCCTACCTAATATTGGTTGTCTTTTTTTTTTCTATATGTGTGTGTAGTGAATGTGTACACGTGTGTGTATGGATGTATGGGCACAGGCCCATGTGTGCGTGTGCACCTGTGTGTGCATGCGTGTGTGTGTATGTGTGCACGCACATGTGTGTGCACATGTGTACCTGCATTCTTGTGCTCGTATGTGTGCGTGTGTAGAAGCGCGTGTGCATGTGTGTGTGTGCATATAATTTGTGGGTTTGTGTAAGCACACACACTGTATCTGCATGTACATGTGTACATGTATGTGTGTATATGTGCATGTCTTTGTATGTGGGCATGTACACATGTGCATGTATATATGCATTTGTTCGTTCATGTGTATGTGCGCACGCACATTATGGGTGTGGATGTGCACATGCACACATGGTATATATGTGTGCATAGAAGTGAATGGACGTACGCGCACCTTCGAGTGTGAGTATGTACATATGCGCATGTGTGTGTGTGCATGCGTGCGCATGCCTCTATGTGTGGTGACTGCGTGTGTGATTGTTCAGAAGATGACTTAAGATCAAGAACAAGACCATCAAATACAACATATACATGCATGGGCGCGCACACACACACATAACATTAAGAACAACTACTCCCCCTCACATACATACCCCCCCCCCCCCACACACACACACACATACCCCACACACACACATACCCCCCACACACACATGCACACGCACACACATACACACTCACTCTATCACACACACTCACACACCAACGCTTGAACGCTGATGTCCATGGACTCTCTAATTAACACACTGGCATCATACCACTGATGATGAACACACACCAATGCGCACACATGTCAACAGTATGCGCTGGGGGCCCTGAGAGATTCAAAGTCTTATCTCAGATGACATGTGTTTCATCATTTGTGTCTGTTATTGGAAAGGCCCAGTATGAGTTTGCCCCAATCTCTAGGAGTCTTCGCAGTGCTGGTCTTGAGATTATTCCAATGTTTGGTTGGTAGGTGATGTTTCTTGCTCTTCCCTTAAGTCTGGATGTGCGGCCACTTCCTCTCTTGATGTTCAGATCTGAAAGATGGTCTGTGGCATAGTGGCTTTGCTCTTGTTTGCTCAAGTGATTCTTCAGATTTCTTATCACATCAGATCAGCCAAGATGTAATCCAGTTCTTATTGTTGCCTTGCCAGCCAGTGTGTTTGCTCTCTCGTTTTCTCTAACTCTAGCATAGGGCAGTACATCACACGACTCTCTCCAATGGAAGGCTGCGCATTAGTTCATTCCAAGCAGGGCTTCCCATTCCACTTTTCACCTTCTGAAGTAGGTTCATGAAGTCAGTCAGTATCATGGCTTGTTGAGTTTGAAACTGGCTTGTGGATGAAAGCCAGTGGAGTGCTTGTGTCACTGCTTCTACCTCCATTGCTAGAAATGAAGTTGTTTAACTGTGCGCACCATTGTCTTCCTGGATAGTTCGGCCATTTTGCTTCACTCTGTGTCCCCAGCCTGACTTGCCTTTGGCGACAGAACCGTCAGCGTATATTACAATATATTTTGTGCCAAGGTCTTCTGTCTGCATCTGAATTTCTGCGTTGGTTTTTCCTTCTGGCCATTCTCAACAATGTCTTCCAAGTTCTGACACAGACCTAATTGATGTAGTGTCTTTGATTCAAACTTCTCTCCTCTTATTTTCAAGTCACAGGCTCTGGACACTACAGTTCATGTAGACAGGAAGCATTCGGTGAGAAAAACTTGCGGTTTCAAACAGGTCTCATCATTTCCCATCCCCTTCAACGTTCGCTCTTTTATTCAACCATGTAACTGCTACGAGTGTTGTCTAAGAAGGGCATCCAGCAACTGGGAGAAAGCAATGTTTGTATGGAACAGAAATAACATGCAATGTATACAGTTCTTAATTTTCATCACGTCACCAAAACCACACATATATTTCAGAGACTGATATCTGCAAAAAAACTTTGAATCTTACTTCTCCCACATAAGCTACTAACAAAACACATGACAACAATATAAATGTCATTTAATACCAAGTTCAAATCCACAACAGATGCACAAACAAAAAACTGTCCCAAGATGTAATATAGGCTGTTATCTGCTCGACTGCTGACTCTAACTGCTATACACTTTCATTTATGCTGGTTATTTAAATCTTATGCGTGCAATCACATCTACATCATGCGTACCCCAATTTCTATTTCTAAACCCAATAAGTTTCTGACTGAAGACAAAAAAATGGAAAAAAAATTATGCTAAACACTTTTGTTATAAATACTAGCAGAAACCCCAAGCATATTACAACTACTTCACTCGCGTGGATCAAAATACGTCTCTTCTCAGTCTTATATGAAAAAAGTTTCAGAAATGTAAAGAAGGACTTTAACACAAACTACAGTTTGCACATTTACAAGAAAACATTTTTCTTTTTTTTTAAGCAATGAAGCAGATCGACTTGGTGGTGATCAAACAAGGGCATTTTCCCAACCTGTGTTCATATGGTAAAGATTTTTACATCATACAACTTCTTCATGATCTTGCTTATTATAACTGTCATTTTGCAGAGGCAGCAAAAGTTGCCAAATCAGAGACAAAGTTGGACCCAAGAAACTCAAGGCCTCTATTGCAAAAGGGTGTTCAGTGTTTTCAATCCCAAATCCTAGCTATAGAAACGCATCAGCACAGAGCTGAATGAAGACAACTGGAGTGCTGTTAGCGAGAAGACTCCCACCCCCCACCCACCCCTCAAACGCAAGTGTGTTTTCTGGATAATCACAAGTTTTTTGAGACTGGACTCATTTTTCTTGTACTTGACATCATATATTCTTTCAGATACAACACACACATTTAGAAGGGAATTTGGAGCATGAGGTACATGAAAACTACACAAATATTATTGACACAGAAGAAATTATGTGCGTAATTCTGTTACTGCCCCTGTCACAGATACAATGACTAGAGTGTTCATCATAGCAAACATAATTATCACTGATCTTCTGACCGATGGCATACTTTATAGCCTCATAAACCTGACAATGTAACTCATATACATAAACCACTCTTCATGCTTTCAAAGCAAAGTAAAATGTAGTCATATTATCACCTTTCACACATCAGAATTAAATATACAGGTTGATAAAATAATGGGTAGTTAAATGGTTTATGGGAGGTTTCCTATAAAACTAGGATTCTGTGGTTCCGATCAATAATCAATGCTGATTTCTAGACCAACTATTCAAACTGTTACTTTGTCAAAACTGGTGATTTATAAGGGAAAACGAGGATAAATGGATTTTTTTCACTGATGAATGAATTCTGCTTGATTAAGCAGGCATGTCCCACTGTATGATTCATACACAGAAATTTAACACAAACTGGTGACATCATTCTTCAAGAGAACCTGCACTTTCATTTACTGCATACATCCATCTCTTGCGAACAACTGTAGCCTGTGCTAGTTCGCAGACCAGCCTGTGTCAGTTTCCAGACCTATCTGCATAATCATGTCTCTGTAATACTTGTTTGCACAGACTTAACCATCCCCATACAATCATGTCTCTGTGCTTGTTTGCACAAATCTGTCTGTACGATCATGTCTAGTAGCCTGTGCTAGTTTGTACAGACCTATGAGCCCAATCGTGCCTTGGTCGCCTGTGCTAGTTTTTCACAGATCTATCTGCACAATCATGTCTCGGGGGCTTGTGCTACTTCGTGAAAACCTGACAAATTTACACACCTGTGCACATCTATCAGATCAATCAGGTCTCGGTGGCCTGTGCTAATTTGTACAGACATGATTAATTGCACAATCATGCCTTGGTAGCCTGTGCTCCGTATAGATCTATCTGCACAATGGCGTACCTGTAGTCCGAGTTATCTTAAGCAGACTTTCTGTTTGTCTCAGTACTTTTCTTCTCTTAATTTTTCATTTGTTATGCTTGTACGTTTTCACATTTTACAAAACACCAGTGCATATATATACTTTTTTCCTTCTGTGTCTGTGTGTGTGTGTGTGTGTGTGTGTGTGTGTGTGTGTGTGTGTTGTAATTGTGTGTGTTTTTGTGTGCATGTGAGTATATTCATTTTAATAAAGCCTATCTTTCCTCAGTTGTGTCAAAAATCTATGTTCACTGTGCTTTCAAGGAGGAAAAAAAGTACACGAAATCAAGAAAATATCACAAAAAAAACATGCATACTGTGTAGCTGAAAAATAGCCAAGAAAACAAGCACAATCAGGAAGGTGTACTCTTAAAAAAAACTGCATCCATTATGAACCACTGATATATTCCTTTCATTCAAATCCAGTGCAACTTTAAATGCATCCTTTCACCAAACAGTTCATTCACAAACTGAAGATGTGCTCAAGCTATGCAAATGCTAACAGACCCTACTGACCTTAACTCCTAGGTTGCATTTTTTTTCATAACAACAGTGTGCTGTATCATTAGATGATATTTAGCATGGTATATCAGTCGGAAGACAAGAGTCTCTAGATAAGGCAGAGATGAGGACTTAGTATTCAAACCCAGAGAACAAAAATGGTGATTCAATAAAGAATTGAGCTGCTGAGGGTAAAGGCTCACCAATACAAAATGAATGTTCACCTGTGAAAATCAGCCAACAGGAAATATGGGATCAGGTAAGTTCTCGTGCATGGCATGGAAATACAGTAATGATATGCTAATAACCCAGAGTGAGTTGAAAAAAAAAGGTCAGCAATACCCATGCATAAAGAGCTATGTTTTAACAAGGCTGTGCAGAGACGTTCTTCTCTATGACCCTGTGATGTTTCTGTGATAGGGTCTGCTGATCTTCTGAACAGCTGAACTGCCATAGTATCAAATAAAAAATTTTTTAAATGGACCTTTTATTTTTCCTACTTAAAAAGTGTAAAACATGTAGAACTGGCATACACCTTCTCCTGATAATCTCTCTATCTGCATTCTGATTAATGCCTTGAACACATTAACATCTGATCCTGATAACATCGCTATCTTTGTTTTGTCAACATTAAAAAAAAAAAAAAACTGTGCCAAAACAAAATCAACAACAGAATCAGATGAAGTGCTGGATCATAAAATCTGTAAGTCTTCTAAACAAAAAGCACACACTCACATTTATACTGTGTATACGGAACATCATAACACACCTACAGCCACAGGCACACAGGACATGACCCTTGGTCACACTCACGTAGGAATGAAACAGAACTCCATGCTAAAGAACCCGCACCTGACATTCTCCACACACCATGTAAACTAAAAAACATACATAATTTTTTTCAAAAATAAATTAAAAAAAAGGGCTATTTCTCTGTTGGGTTCAGCTGACCTCTGCCAGACCAACTTTACACTAGAAGTAAATGTAAAAGTATCATTGAACGTTTGATCATGCTCAAGGTTTAAGCCCATGACATTTGTACATTACAATACTTTACACAGGGGCTCAAAGCAAGAAACAAAAAAACAATATCTGTACGAGCTTGTCTTGAATACAAATAGTTACACCTGTGGATAAAAAGAATACAACAAAAATGTACAAATTGATTGGCACAGATATTTTGGAACAAGGAATCACATTCAAACCACTGGTCTGAAAATAAAAGAGAATAACGACAAAACACAATATGAAGCACTTAAGCAACCAGTAGAACATCACCCCACGATCTCCACTCAAGACAAAAACAGCACAACCACGCTTGAACCAGGGGCAGATACCACTGTACAACAGAAGCTAGGAAGACAGCAAAAGCACTGGAAGAAAAGTGATACACAAAATAAACCGACATCAATCCATCAAAACAGAAAGAGAAATGGAATGACAAGAGATCATCATTCTGTTGAAAAAACAAAAATGGATGAAAACTGAGAGAACTGTACATATCAGATCATAGAACTGGTTGGCAGAGGGACAGATAAAAGGGGCAAGACACGACTCCCACAGTGGAATGCAGGCCTAGGGGACAGCACACTTGCCTGTTCTCACACATTCCTCATCCCAGTCACACACCTGGGCCGTTTCCTAACCCCCTCCCCCCCACTCCTCCTTCCCTGGCTCCCTCCCTTCCCTCTCCCTTCCCTTCCACTATGCCTTGAATGATGGGCTGAAGGCTACTAGTATCAGCCCTTTGGATGAAACAATCCAACAAGATTCTGCATGCAACACACAACTAGCACACAGACAGCACAGCAACAGAAGTGATAAGCACAACAAAAACTCTGTACAACAAAGCACTCTGAGATAGAAAAACACTGACAGGAATAAAAAAAAAAAAAAAGGTGGCACACTTCACTCTTGACACCCCCAAGTAAGGAATGCCTGGAATTTCAGCACAAAAATTCACTGTGACACTTAAGACAAGTTTGTTGTGACAAGGAAGATTCACTGGATTTATCAGTACAGTACAGCACACTACAGAACAGTACAGTACAGAACAGTACAATACAGTACAGGACAGTACAACAGATAACCCTCCCCAGGCAGTGGTCCACAACCCTTCCCATCTTCCAGGCAGTGTGACTGACTGCATGGCCCTGGCGACATGTCATGTTCTCCTGAGAGCTGGTGGTCCTGGCTACTAATACTGATCACCTTGCGACAGAATGATGTGGGACAGCTTCTCCTCCTTTGGCTTTGCGCATGTGGCACAACTGAAACAGACACACAAAAGTGAGTGGTAACCACACCTTTGAAAATACAGATAATGAAAATTGACAAGATGCATTTCAATCTGACACATACACACAACAACAGTTTTTAAAGGGATTCCCCAGGCACACTGGTAGGTAACCCAATAGCTCTTCAAAAACAGTGTGACTGAAAACACAACACCTAAGGCCCTGGCGAACATGTCATGTTCTCCTGAGAGCTGGTGGTCCTGGCTACTAATACTGATCACCTTGCGAAAGAATGATGTGGGACAGCTTCTCCCTCCTTGGCTTTGCGCATGTGGCACAACTGAAACAGACACACAAAAGTGAGTGGTAACACACACTTTGAAAATAAGGAAGATAATGAAAATTGACAAGATGCATTTCAATCTGACACATACACACAAAAAACGTTTTTAAAGGGATTATAAAGCACACTGGTAGTAAACTGCAATAGCTATTCAAAAACATTTTCTGAAAACACAACACCTAAAGCTGCAACCAGTTGAACAGCCGTAAGGGAACAACAGAGAAAAGCAATAAACGAAGAAACCAGTGCAGCACAATGTAAAGAAAAAAAATGAGAATCACATTTGCATATGTCACACACTTTGTCTGTCTACAATACAGGAACTAGGGATGATTTAGCAACATTTTTTGAAAAAGAGCTGTCAAATGTAAGAGTGCTAATAAATTTGCCAACAAAGCCACAGTTCTTAAAAAGTAAACAAACTGGTCTTTACAGTGTGATGGATGCTGAAATTTTGTCAAGCAGCACACCAGCAGCAGTACTGTCATGAAAAATCAGAAAAGCAGCAAAGTAAACAGTGGAAATAGATTTAGTAATAAAGTCACAGAGGTCATTAAAGAAGACTTTCAAAAGTACTTCTGAATAACAACAAAAACAATACAAGTGGATCGACCCCAACAAAGCCAACCAGGTCTAACTGAAAACTCAATTACCAACTTTCTGATTTGTTGTTGAAGCCGTGTCATTTCAGTTCATAAATTTATCTATGGTATGTAAAAATCAGGTAATAAGGTAATGACTTTTTCAACATTTTTGGAATTCCAGAACCTTCAAGAAGAGCCAAAAGGTTCTGAAATATTTTTTCTAGAATGTTCCATACATTTTGAAAAATGACCATGCTTGTTGTAATGGTCAATTTCAGATCGACTAGCGCAGCAATCGTGGGTACAGACTTCAAACTTGTTACACTGTCAACCTTTCCTCTGGATACAACTTAATGAGAACCAGATCTTGTCCTTCACTTCAGTCTGCGTCACCAATGATGTGTCTTCAAAGAGCAGGAGTTTGAGCCTTCATCATAACATAGTTTTCAAATTTCTTTCAATTTTGTGGGAATACTTCATTAATGGTATCATTGTGTCAATGAATGGTATAGTATAGTATAGTATAGTATAGTATAGTATAGTATAGTATAGTATAGTATAGTATAGTATAGTATAGTATAGTATAGTATAGTATAGTATGGTATGGTATGTATGGTATGGTATGGTCTGGTCTGGTCTGGTCTGGTCTGGTCTGGTCTGGTCTGGTTGGCAATGTATGGTATAGCATAGTAAAGTATGGCATGGTTTGGTATGGTATGGTAATGTATGGTGCAGCGCTGTATAGTATGGTACGGCATGGCATATCATGGTTATGGAATCACACAGAGTGATAAGTATGACAAGGCATGGTAGTTATCATGCAGTGTGTTCCCACTTTTTCACAGGAAAAAATTCAAGGGTTTTTCAAGGGTTTCTAAAGGGGATATTTTAATTTTTAAGGGGCAAATTTAGCCGTACAATTGAAAAAAAAAAAAAAGTGAATAATAACCTTACACATGTAATCCAGCCATGATGATAAGGTGATTACACTTCTGTAGTCTTTTCCACGCTCAATATCATATACATACAAAAAATTAAAAATGAAGTCTTTATACAGAAATTGAGAAATCAGAAAAAGAAAACTTTCAATCTGCTTTCCAGACCAGTATCTGACATGAATTTCCCACTGCATCTGTTTCAAGTCCTTGTTCAATGATTCATCAAAAAGCATGACATATTCATTAATTCTCTACTGGCAGCTGCAGCCGAGGCCTCCTCTCTAGCACATTTCAGGAGGGAGCTCAGCAAACTTTACTTTTAAAATACAGCCACTGTATGTGCTGTCGTGTGGAAGTGTGTGAATGGTTGGCGGGCCTGGACTAACCTAATGCTTGTTCTGGGCAGGATAGGGAGCATGGGTAATCCCTTTTGAAAAGGGCGAATGTGGGTAGCCTTCCTGCAGCTCCACACTTAACCGTTTTTTTTTTTTTTTTTTCCCCCATTTCAAAGTGGAGTGACTGATGGCGGAGAATGAAGCAAAATGTAGAAAGAGAGGGGGTTAGTTACCGCCAAGAACATTGACAAACAAAGCACAGGAAAGACACAATGCAATTCGACCTCTTGGGTCTTCTTCAGGGAAAAAAAAAAAAAAAAAAAAAAAAAAAAAATCACATTTAACATTTTAGACAGTACAAACAAAGAACGAAGACTGACTTATCTGTCCATGTGGTACTGGTAGGAAGAATGACCGCCAGACGGAAACGACAGAGGGGATTATGGGAGAGGAAAAGGAGGGGGGAGTGAAATGATGGGGTTGTGTGTAGCTGGTTTAGTGGGGTGGTGTGATATATTTTGTGATGGTTGTGGTTAAGGTGGATTGACAATAATGCTAAGTAAGGGGGGGGGGGGGGGGGGGGGGGGGGGATTTTTATATATATCCTTTTTTTTATATAATTATATATATAGAAGGGATAGTAATGATAATGATAGTGGTAGTAATTATAATAACTAGATGAATAAAATGAAAGTACCTAATAACAAAAAAATTAAGTGAATAAAATAGATAAATGATGATTTTTTTGTTTAGTTTTGTGTGTGTGTGTGTGTGTGTGTGTGTGTGTGTAGGCTAGCTGGTTACGTAAGTTAGGGGGGAGGGGTGTGGTATGAACGCTGTCTTTTTGAACAAGAAAGAAAGTAGGATTTTTTTTTTTTCTTTTCTTTTAACAAATGCGCACTTAAATGAGTCACTTAAAGTCTATGGAGACGACGTGACGATTGATTTGAAGATTCAGTCTGTGATTTCACTCTGTTTTTTTTTTTTCAGTTCTGACAGAAAAAAAGGAGCAATGCCCAAAAATTGCAAGACATCTACTTTTGGTTTCCCCACACGCGATAGTTCGTCGCAATCGAGGAATATGGAAGCATTGCTGCAAACAGTTTCGCGTTGTCTTAAGCAGATCGGAAAACTGTAATGATTGTTGATGGCATGAATCGTCCACAACACTTCAGCTTTCAACACATCTGTCCCACTTGCTGTTATTGTGGAGTGGCTGACGATTCTTACTGAGGAAAAGGGTCTGACCCGATTTGATGAATTTGATGATTGCCGAACGAAGTCCGTAAGACTACTGACCGGCCTACTCGCTTTATCCAATTCCACGTATTTTTTTTCTCTTTCCGTGATTTGCAACCGCCAATTCGCCCATTGTCCGAACATCAACGGTCTTTTTGCACACTTTACAGAAAAACGCATGTTTGTTGTCTCTGCATTCAGTGATCCAGCCGCTTCAATATTCTTCCTTCTGTAGCCACAACGGATCAATGCGTAATTTCCCTTTGGCATGATGACAGACGCAACAGTATCGGACTTCACGAAGATGAGGGAGCATGGCGCCTTTTGTCGGAAGTCGAACTGCGCATGCGCAAACGATAAACCGACTATTGAATTGCTTCCCTTTGCTTGAAAAGCAGACGACACGCAACACGATTCGAGAGGCGAAAATCGATGTCCGAAGTCTCGTTCACATTTGTTCTCCGATTCGTCTTCAAATCTTACGGTCAGCTTTGGTCCGAAAACGATTTTTAAGGGGATTTCAAGGGATGGTAGGATATCTGCAGTTTTCAAGGGTTTTCAAGGGCCTTTTTGATTCCCCCCCAATTTTCTTCTTTTTTTTTTTTTTTTGGCTGTCCCAACCTCTGCACCACTTCAGAGACAGTGTACCCACGCCGCTCATTCCGACACCCTGTCCACAGCCACAGCCCGGCCAGCCCCACCACAACCCTGCCACCAGCAATCCACAGGGGGCAGTCAATGTCAAGTCGCCAAGAGGCAACCCACCGAAGGAGACACTGCACTGCTGCCGAGTCACTTCGGTGATGTTCAGTGGCACCTGTTCTGATCTAACATACGCAGGACACCACCTACTAAGCCCCCTACTGACGACAATAATTGCTTAGTCATGGAGCTGGCGTGAGTGAGCTCTCCCTCCGGAGTTTCGCGCACCACGTCCGTCCAACGACAGCCCCCGTGGACTCGCCGATACCGGTGACCCCAACGGAACCAAAACAAGGCACACAGACGTGGAGAGGACATCGAAACTGAGGTCACCATGAGAGCAGGGCATGAAGGGCCACAGAACTTGAGACCTTTTTTTATGCTGATCCGATGAGAATGAGGATGATTAAGATGATGCTACGGATTTCCATTTCGGTCTGAGACTACAAGACATGGCTGTACTCATAATATATATCCCAGCATTAATCAGGCCCGAAAGATACTGACATCTGCAATGTTGGTCAGGAAATTTGGGCAGCACTCTCAGAAATGCATCCATTAAGTGGATGAAACTCGACTGTGTGGTCCCAGTCTTCCCAACTGAGTCTGCAGCAAACTCAACTCTGGGCAGGAGCCGGTCGGGGCAGAAAAACCCACATGACTCTGATGGGATTCGAACCCACGACCTC
>JADBJO010000040.1:1000000-1062500 GCA_016801955.1 Conus betulinus | reverse complement strand
CAGAATGTCCTCTGTGGAAAGAAATCAAATTTGCCATGTTTTCAAATTACTTATGACAACAAAACTGCCTCACTTTTTCTCTTTCAGCTGTGGAAAAGCTTTCATGACATCGGGCATGGTGAAGTCTGGGAAGCCTTCACTTTCTCCGCCACCCTGGTTGAACAATAAGAATGGGAATAAAAAAACACTGCAATTCACCTATTCATTCATATATTAATAAAGTTATCCACAACTACATTAGTGTTTAATGATTTGGTACTAGCGTGGTCACTATACTGACTGTTAGGCTATATGCAACCTGACTACTTGATTCAACATTTTTCTTCTAACAAATGTTTGAAAGTAGCATTTGAACAAGACAGATACACTTGCTGTATAATTATAACTGAACATCGTGACAGCAGACCAATAAATGTCTTGATGGTGCAAACTTTATCAATAAAACACGAATAATAATGTTTAGTGATAAAGAGAATCCTCCATGCGTCTCATTCTTTCTCACTCCGGTCCATATGTCATCTGTCAAAGGGGTCAACACTGGAAGCAGACTTTCTGCCTAATCAACCACTATTTCAGTGCTTTCCACTCCTATTTATCTCATAATCCAATGCTCTTCTCTCTTTACTCTCTGCTCATGCACTTACATACAAACACAAGCATGCACACCAACCATATCTTTACTCTCTGTTCTATACATATGCCAGCACAGGTACATTTATTCACCACATTTTAAAGTCCGTCAAATGTCTGACAACCCTTAAAGTATCTATATTAAACACAAAGGAGATTAACTATGGTAACAGACAAGCAACAACACTCTTCTGGCAACCTGGAAGTCATAGCCTGCATTTCCAATAATGGATGCATCCCTTCCACAATGGTGCTACTCCACAACTATGCATCAAGAGCAAAACACCTTAAAGATTACCTCAGTGCTGCCATTGGACAGAGAGCCAGACTGCTGTCGAGGAGGCACAGGTGGAGCACCGCCAGTGGCCCCCACACCCTGAGGGTAGGGTTCAGATCCCGGGTGTACATAGCCTGGTGGAGCATAGCCAGGAGGAGGGCCCATGGGATAGGGGGGAGCTGCACCACTGTTATGAAAACAAAAGTGTTCACAATGCCTGAATTCGTTTTTGCCCATTCTTCTTTCAATTAATGCCGAGACAAGTGTTTCAAATACAGCTGTCCACAGCTCTCATCCCTATCACAACATCTACACTGATGTCTGCACATTGCACAGCATGTGAGACTGCGCCCAAGAGTTGCATAATGTTATCACTGTGCTTACATTCAATGACAAGACAGTATGAAATCTGCATTCAATATCGTTGTGCCTGCATTCAATGACAGTATGAAATCTGGACCCATCATCACTGTACTTAAGTTGAATAAAGACACCTCTTTTCGTTATCACTGTATGTATCTACATTCTATTAGAACTCTACAAACTATGTATCCATTATCACTGTGCCAGCTTTCCATGAAATCTGTATCCAGTATCACTGTCCAACCTTCCATGAAGACTCAATAAAATGTTTTATATTCAGTATCACTGTACCAGCATTCAGCGCCAGACTGCATGAATTCTGTCTCCATCGTTATAACAACATTGAATTCAAGATCATATGATATCTGTATCCATCACTGTAGCAGCCTTCAGTGACAGATAGTGTGCAATCTATTTTTTCTTAGCGTTCATGATCAAAAGGGGGCACAAAATTTATAGACTCTTTATACACTTTTTGAACTGAACTGGACTACATTCCAAACAAAATATATCTATATATATACTGAAGAATACTTATAAAGTTACCGTAAAAACAAAAGCAAATGCTTGCGCGTAACCCCATCTTTACTCTAAAACAATGCTATCTGTGGCTCATACTTATCTGTCCAAACAAATCCTCACCCCTCCTTGCATGGAACATCACCATACCCTCAGGATCAAAACATCCCCCCCAATAAGTCTGGAGAGCAGAGAATTAACCTTCCCTCCATACCCAGATAGGCAGCAAGAGTGTTCTTATTGAGTTCACTTCTTTGTACCATACTGAACAAGATCAGTTCCCTCCTTTTCCTTGGTGAGGAACTCATCTCTTCTTCTCCATCTACAGAATTTGTTGTTTTTGTTGGCAAAACTGGATTCCCATGACACTCACTGAAGCACACCTTTGTTGAAGGAGGAGCAACCTTTTCTTCTGCTTCTCAATGGAGAATTAGTTCCCAAATCCTTTGTTCTGTTGCGTTTTCTCTTGAACAGTTGACTCCATCGTCGGCTGCCTTGGAGCATTCCCAGTTGATATCTAAACCTCCTGTATTCTGATGTCCACTCATGTTTGTTCTTCATGTCTCAAATTGTGCCTGCATGCCAATATGCACGAGCTCTGCATCTCCTGTACAGGATATTCCCCATTTCTCACCTCGTATCTCAAGCAAATATTAGCTTGGCCCAACATGGGATTTGTTGCGCAAGTTCAATGTTCAGTCAACCTGCACAATGGTCTGCCTGTTTTGGAAGAGAACTGGACACCTCTCCCAGCCACACACCCATGCTACAGTGGTACCAGAAGACTGTGGAGACAGGCCAGTGTTTCCACCCCACCCGCTCTGTGCTCTTGAACCTTTGGCGCCTTGTAGAAGAAGAGGAGAGTTCGGGAATTTGTGGGGGATGTGTTATCTTGCTTGCCCCTCTCCCCGTCCTCCACCCCTCCCACAGAGCTCGGTGTCCAGCAGTTTCCTGAGTGTAGTAGATTCAACAGGTCAATGCTGCAAAAGGATGAACCTTTGTGGATGGCTGGGACGCTTGGACATCCCCTGACTGTGACACTGAACCCTCTATTATGCAGATATGTTCAGTGATTGCCGATGAAATGTTGTATGGGTAGCGTCAATGATGAGATCCATGTAGATGATGTCTATGGAAGTTAAAGCATTTCAGTGCTGGATTTAGGTTTCTTGCCTAAAAAAGATTATTTCTAATTCTTGCTCTGTTGTCCCAGTCACCCCACACCCAACAACCTGATTCTGATCCTCCTCTCTCCTAATCAGGAGGTGGCTATTAAGTTGTATTTTTTCAATGAAGCATTGTGCTCTACCTCTTCATTCTAGAAAGTCCTGCTCTCTTGCTATTCACTGTACTGGGCTATTGCCAAATGTCTTTTTCTGGTATCGTTTCTTTTCAGACTGTTTAACCAGAATACTTGTCCATCGACAGAGGTGCTCTCTATTCTTTACATGTGCTATGTTTGAGCCCACTCCTGCATTTTGGTGCTACCCAGGAATTTCAAACCAAAAGGAATTTCAGCCAAATATGGAAGAATTCCTTACCTACTCAGAGAGGAAAGCATCAAAATCTAAACCATGGGGAATCATATCCCAGTAAACAAAAACTACTTGTATGCCACAGAAATTATGGAAAGGTAACTGCAACATAACAGAAAAAAAAAACTGAAATACATATGTAGCGACCTTTCTCCCACCTCTTCATTCCAGCTTAACAGCATGTACCACTGTCATGAAATAAAGAGGAGGACACTTACAAAGAGGGAGTAGGCACAGGCACTGGAGGGTTCTTCTTGAATTCATCAAGGATTGTTTGCACAGCTTGACCCAAATCGCTGTGCATGGAAAACTGGAAGAGAATAATACACAATAAACTCTTAAAAAATCAAATCATCCCATCCCTTATGGGTATGGATGAAAGGCATAATACAAGTCACAGTGACAATGAAAACAAACAATATAAAAATGAGAACTGCAGTGAACAAGTCATGTCAAACAATTTTAGATAAGAAAAAAGATGTAAATTGAGACTAGAAGACATAAACAATTAACAGCGATAAAGGAGACAACTTTTACTCTAATGGTGAAACAATCACATGCTCGTAACTTGAAACTAATGCTGTCAACACTGTCAAATGGAACACATAGAAGTACACCTACCAAAGCCTCAAAAGCACCTAGTATAGCTTTTTAAAATTTTGAGTGTAGCATTCCAAATTTACGAATAGCACTCTCATCTGATTACATTACCAAAGCTGCAGAAGGGATTTTTCTCCTGCTGGTTTCTTATTTGAAATTGTCTTTGTGGGGCCCTCAATATCTGTCAGGTCAGACAAAACAAACTTTCACTTTGTCACATCAGGGTGAATTTTGCTGGCTGGGCCCATTCCCTCTTTGATATTTCACTGTTTTTGCCTACTTCCTTTTTGAGATTTCACTGCATTCTTTTGCAATTTCAAAATGCTTATCACGCAAAAAACACACAAAGAGACGAAAAAAAACAACAACAATAAAGATACATTGGTACTAGTGGGATGAGATGAAAATAGAAGGGGATAGACACTGATGCGAAAATTCATAGCATGTGCCAAGAGAATAACGCCTATTTTCTTTTTTATTTAAATAGAGATTTTCTTTTTCGTGTCTCTAGGCAAAACATAGGCACAAACAATAAAGGCACAAATAACTGTCAAATAAAGAGAACTTTACATTGTTGACACTGGGGCAGCCAGTGACCATACAGCTCTGTGGGTCGACCCATGGATGTGTGACAGGCGGAGAGACCGTGATGAGAGGCTTGTCCTGAGGAAACTGGGAAGTTAAGGCTCTGAAAGCAAACCACAGCACAACCATTATGCTCTCTTTAAGACAGTCATTGTTAACTATGTCTCATTGATAAATATCATTCTCTGAGTTGAAATATTGAAACTTTTTGTGGCTTTTTTGATATTACAAACATTTCTAAACAAAACAACAACAAAAAAAAAACAAACAAAAGCAAAAATAAAAAAGAGAGAAAAGTGAAGAAAAAGAAATTTATGACAGGAAGAGGAGAAAGGCGAGGAAGTGGCAAGACATACTGAGTAAGACAGACAGATACACACTGAAATCAGAAGTCAAACACAGGAAAGTGTGACAGCTTGTTTAAACTTAAACTAAGCACACACACACACACACACACACACACACACACACACACACAAAACAAAAGGCCTGAAAATGCATGTGAGGTTACAGCAGTATTTTTGTGGCGCACATTTCTTTTACAGTTTCCGTCAAACTAAGGTTACTAAAGTCAAAGAAGACACCAAGTTGCTGGTGTTTCCATTTTTCTTTGGTCAGCAAGAATTGTTTGTTCATTCAGACAATCAGTAAGGGCCTTTTAGAGGCTCTAATTTGTCTGTAGAGAAATGTTAATGTTCATTTGCAACTGCCAATGCACTGTCTATTTGAAAACAGAACACATTTTTAATAATGAAAATAAAGATTACTCAGGTTTTGAATTCATAGACTAAAATTCCATAACATTTTGATTGAAAAATAAGTGAACGTGAGTGAGTGAGCGTGTGTGTGTGCGTGCGTGCGTGTGTGTGAGTGAGATTGTGTGTGTATGAGAGAGAGAGAGAGAGAGAGAGAGAGAGAGAGAGAGTGTGTGTGTGTGTGTGTGTAACCAAATGCACTATACATGAATGTTCCTTTTGTGGGTGTGTGTGTACATGTGTGTGTAAGTAATGTTCTTCATTCCAAAAGTACCTTAAACACTGCATTCAAAAATCAGACTTTTTTCTTTCATCCAACCTTTTAAACACCACATTCCAACATTAAAGATAAAACAGTAACTGATTCCCAAAAATACTGACATATATTCTGGCAACATTAAATTTTACTCTGTACTTACATAATGAGTGTGACACTGTTAGGTCCACTTCGCATCATCACTCTGTACTCTACATCTCGTAAAATTTCAATGGCACTGAAACAGAATGGAAATTATCAGTTAAAACATGTCATACACACTCTCTCTCTCTCTCTCTCTCTCTCTCTCTCTCTCTCTCACACACACACACACACACACACACACACACACACACACACACACACACACACACACACACACACACACACACCAAACAGCAAATGCAGAGATGAAGGTAATGCCATTCACACTTCTGCACTGAAAGTTGGTGCCCCTATTCTGAGACAATGCTAAAGATAAGGAGAAGCTGATAATTTCTTATGAGAAAATGTACACACCAACTGAAAACATATTCCAGTAAATTGAATCCTGGTTTGTAGTAGGACCAGCATTAACTTCTACTTGTTTTTAGAAATAGATTTTTGCTCATCCGTAAACAAGAATGTTGAACCTCGCATTACTGGTCAGTGAATGCAGCTCTGCATGCAAGCCCCAATTCTGTATGATGCAGTTCCTGAGTCTAAGCAGGCACAGTTGCCAGCCTACTTTACTCACTTGCTGATGGGGATGTTCAGATCGTCTTTGTATAGTTCCTTCCAATAAATAAATTCATTGTTTGAATGACTCGGTTACAGCTGCATACTCAGTCATTTTATTTTCATGCCACAGATGACAAGGTTCTACACGATAGTTTTATGCCACAAAAATAAAGGTTCTGCACGATTTCACAAGACAATATTACTGATGAGTTGGGATCACCTCTAGTCTTAAGTTATCATGGCAGGTCTGACAGAATCTTTGTGATGGTCTTTTGTGTTTCTTTACCTATACAAGTTGATAAGAACAAGGAATTATCTTCTAAACAGTACAATTTGTTTGAAAGAAAACTCTTTTGATTCCAACAATAGCACTAGGGTGCTGACTGAAATATTCTTTCTTTTAAGAAAACTGTCATGTGCTTGCTGCTTTTTTTTTTTTTTTTTTTTTTTTTTTTTTTTTGGTCTCATCTTCTGTGCCACTTCAGTGGCAGCAGCACTGCACTCATGCTGCACATTCTGCCCCTGCTCACACGCCACAGCCTGGCCCGTCCTGCCCGAGTCCTGGCACCAGCAATCCACAGCATGCGTTTAATGTCAAGTTATCATGAAGCAACCCCACCAGAAAAGACACACTTTACTGCTGCTGTGTCACTTTGGTGGTGTTCAGTGGTGCCTGTTCTGATCCAACAAATGCAGGATACCATTAATAAGCCATCTACCCACAATAATCTTTGCGTAATCATGGAGTCAGCTTGTGTGGCGTCTCCCTCTGGCAGGTATTAAAACATCCCTCTCAACAACAGTCCCCCATGAATTTGCCATACAAGTGACCCTGACAGAACCAAGCAAAAGGCATAAGTATGGAGTGGTAATCCAAATGAGGTTACCATGACAGCAGGGCATGAAGGGTTTCAGAACATGATTTCTTTTTTAATGCTGATCAGTGAGGATAAAGATGAAGATGATGCTACAGATTTCCATTCAGGTTTGAAAACTGCTCTCCTCTATGCTAACTTTCAGAATATATCCTGGTGTCACTCAGATACCTACAGCACTGGTCATGAAACTTGAGTAACACTGTCAGAGATCCATCATTATTAAGTAAATGAAACTTGACTATGTTGTCCCAGTCTTCTAAACTGAGCTCACAGCACACTCAACACTGCATAAAAGCCAGTTGTGGCAAAAGAATCTCACTACTAAATGGCTCTGATAGGCATGGAACCCACAACCTCTCTGCCAGGTGTCTGCAATGCTAACCAACTGGCCACAGCGGCTGGTGTTAGAATTCCGATTCTTCTTCTGGTACAAACAAACACAGTCACAACCACACATACACACACATACTCAAAGACTCACAAATTTAACCCATTACCTATATGAGGAACAGATGTTGTCTTTACAGACAAATAAACAATGGGAACCTTCCACATGCACAGAAGCAGTAAACAAAGTAAACTGTTGTAACCTCAATGGCAGAATGGAAAAAATAATCACAGAATGGAAAAAAATAATCACTGAATGAATGGCAAAATCAACAGAACGAAATTAATGTATTTATGTAAATTCATTCAAATCTAACCTCATCTTTCTATATTTGAAGTTTACTCTTAAAAATCTTCACTTGGAAATCAAAATTGAAATTAATCTCATTTGTCATATTCTCTACAAAGACGTTCCTAATTAGAGCTGGCCATTTCTTGCTTGAAATAGTAAATTAATTTCTATGAAACAGACATTTGTTACACAAGACAAGCTTCATGCTATAAACCACTAATTATCTTCAAATGCAAAATGAATGTCAACAAATATATTCCATATTTGAACTGATCACACTTTGATCTCAAAGAAGAATAAAAACTACTTGTATGCAAATCACAGATTACACTGTTACTACGGAAGTATCAGTCTATATAATAATAAAAGGCTTCCCAAAACCAATCATCTGAGCTTTACGACTTTAGTTTGCCCTGAGTCTGGATAAATAGGTAATTAATGTAACTCACTGTAATATCATTAACGATTATCAACAGTAGGAACACTCACTCAATTGACATACACTGATACAGACAAACGTGGGAGCACTTTTGCTTCCAACCCAATTTCACCACCACAATATGTTCAAATGTAGCCCATCCTCCTGTAATTACTAATCAAAAAAGGGGAAAAAAAAAAAAAAAAAACAGAGAAAAAGACTACACATGGATACGATAGATGAGAGCAAGCAAAAGGCTGTCATATACCCATGCCATATGCGATGAAAAGCAACACAATGTAATTCATAACTGAAGTGTCTTTGAAGGAGAAGAAGAAAGAGGGATTTGGCATGAGGGGAGGGGGGGGGGGGGGGGGGAGAGAGGGGCGACACAGAGAGACAGAGAGAGAGAGAGAGAGAGAGAGAGAGAGAGAGAGAGAGGGAGAGAGAGAGTTTTATAATATATCAAAAGCTTATTAAAAGTTTAGAAGCTCACCAGCTCCCACACACCTAGGTGTGTGGGTGCTGGGGAGCTTCTAAACCAGGGCTTGACTGTTTTCTTTAATTCATCAACCATAAATCACTATAATCAAGGTTTAGGTAGCCTACTGCTACTGCATTGCCATGACACATGTCTTCATCTTGATGTTAGGCAGCCAACTTGATTGGGTTGAAGATTCTGCTGTACTTACGGATAGCAAACTGTTCAACCAGTGAAAAAAAAAAAGAGAGAGACAGAGAGACAGAGACAGAGAGAGAGAGAGAGAGAGAGAAAAAAAATTCAGAGTCGAGATGGGTGAGGGGCAATGGAACTAGTGAAAGTCATTACGAGGTGCAGTGCTTGTCTCTCCAAAAAGAGATGAGGTAATGTCCAATCCTGCCTAACAGTATACAAGATTGAGCCCACCCCAAATTGGGAGGGCCACTAGACCACTATGGGGGAGGGGGGTGGGGGAACACATCTGATAGTTTTAGTGTGTGTATGTATGCAGTCTCCCTTTGAAGAGTCCAACAAAGATGCTATGATAACCGACTCCAGGGGACAACTCCACTTATGTATTGTGCATGGGAAGAAGATGGGCATCCTGTACCGAGTGCAGAGGCAGGGTATATCATAATGGGAGTAACAGTGGCAGTGACTTTTTTGGTGACAGCTGGTTTGGGTGTGGCTGGAGTCAACACCGCATTCTTACTTTTAAATTGGATAAAATGGATATCAACCAGCTATTTCATTAACAGCCTTTTCAATGGCAGCATATAAAGCTCAAAGGCGAGTCTTTTTCCTTCTCAATATCTTCAAATTCAACAGAATAGCTACAACAGAATAAATATGATAGGCGTACTTAAATTTAGAATAGTTCCTCACTTCCTCAAGTTCATGTAGTCAAACGCAATTCTCACTCTCACGTCCGGATCATTTTTTATCAACTTACCTGACTTTGCGAAGACTTTCGATCTGCTTCGTTTTTTGGATTTGTAAGTTGTGGCTGGGGAAGTTTTGGGTTTACCACCTCCGAACAGTTTATGCATTTTGACGTTTTATGTCATCACCATGTGAGGCTGCTTGAGTGTTTCTTTTAGATATGACTAGTTCTTTGCTATCAGCCAACCAACAACACAATCTACTTTTTTTTCGTAGGTTTCATTCTCGGAAGTGCAATTATGTCATTAAGTTCACCAAGCTGTGTTTCCGGTAAGATTGCGCAGCCGTGAATACCTGCTTCCGGCCGTCTGCTTAGGATGGGGAGCTGAGTCTTTTTAAAGTGTTACTTTGAAGGGTTGTAAGTGTGAATTAAGATGTGTAAAACTATAACAGTCTAGAACATAACATAAAAAAACTTGTCTTAGTTAATATTTGGGTCATTGTTAATTACGTTTATTGAATTATCTTGCAAGCAATGCAATTTATATTGCATTTTTGCTTGATGTTCAACTGAGTGAAAGTGAAAGTTGAGGTGAGTTGAGCTTATGTGAATTGGTGGCGAACCCAGTCTTGAAAATCCAAGAGAGAAAGGTTGGTTGCAAACAGCAGGCTTACGAAATGAAAGAATCGCTCACTCATCCGACAGCCAAACTGAAGAGAAAACTGTGTTTGGCTCAGCAATAGATAACTGAGTTCGCAGTCATGTTCAAATTTGATATAATCATGTATGGTTGGCAGCTTTTTGGATACACTGTCACTTTTATCCACTTGTTTATGTCCTGCAGTTTTGAAGAATGAACAACAAAAGCAATCTTTGGTTAACTGCCAATAACAAAATTTTGTCTGAAAACAAACAAAATATAGCGACAAAAGAATCAAAATGTTGATTGTGGTCGCTCAATGGAAGAAGAAGAAAAAGTATTCATAACTTTTGTTTGGCCCCCCACCCCCCACCCCCCTTTTTCTTTAAATGTACAGTCAGACTAAAGTGAATCTGCAGTCAGTCTTTAAACATTTCAAGCTTGCAACCAACATGAGAAATGGCCTTTTTTCTACATGCTTTTTTTATACGGTCATTTTGGTAGTTGTAGTGTGTACAAGATTATCCCCATCCCACCAACTCTATTCATTTGGACAATTTCAACTCTTCCTCATTTATTCCTTTTTTTTTTTTTTTTTTTTTTTTTTTTTTTTTTTTTTTTTTGGGGGGACTAAATTCCCAGATTTTAAATAAAGCATGATGGCATTTGTTCGTAGAAGTTAAATAACTGTGAGCAATTGAATTCTTGCCAATCCACCCAACTCTGTCCTTTTTCATCTCTCATGAGACAAAGAATCAGGTTCTAATTGATGATTTCATAGTTTTTAAAGAGCTTTTGCAGGGTAACAGAATCTTGCAGAAAGCCATGATCAATTCTTGGATAGGGAGAGAACCTGAGGAATGGATTCCATGTATAAAAATGCATTATCCTGAAAGATGCCAAATCTTGAGTTCCAAAAATGAATAAAACTAGTCACGATTCTCCTTTTTCTTTCTTTCTTTTTTTTTTTTTAATTATTGTTGTAGAGGTGACAAAATCAACCAGCTATCCAGGAGCTGCCAGTACCATTACTTCAGATCAGCAGTGGCAGTGGAGGTACTTACACCAAAAAAAGACAACATGTGCAAGGTGTATAGTGGTCATGGTTTTCTCCAGAACTTAAAAACCCATTTGATTGTAAGAACTAATGACTTGATTTGTCCTCATTTTAAGTACTTCTGCATACTGTGGAACCTTGTGGAACAGCAGAAACAAAATGACGAGCAGCTACATATATCAGTACTCAAGGATTTAGGATGGAAAATGAAACAATGTGACAGAAGACCCAACTAATCATGGACTACAATGTCATGAACAGCTTAGCTGGCATTAAGAACACCAACTGTTTGACACAAAGGCAAAGCAAATTTTTGTAAGCAAATCCCTCAGGACAGCTGGTTCAAACAGACTTCACCTCCTGGACATATCCACTTTGGAAGTCTCTTCAGATTCGGTCGCCGACGCTTCTTGCCTGGAATCTTTTCAGAAGGAGCTGCTCAAAATTTCATTCTCTTCCACAGACGTAGGGTGTGATTGAAAGTAGATGCTGTGGAAGTTGAAGATAAAGTTGCTGGACTGGTCCAGCTGGAGACTTGAAAAGCTTGGGAAAGTGTATTTTTATCTCTAGCTCTGCCTTTCATTTATTTCACTGCCCTCCAGTTTTTTCTTGTTTATTTCTCTTCTATTATATAGTGCAGCAGTGCATAAAAGATAAACAGTTTTCATTTCCTTTCTCCCCATTTTCGGCTGTATAGCAATGGACAAACAGTCATCACCAAGAACTTAAAAGAAAACGAAATTAACTTTCATGTTACATTATTGAAAAGCTCAGCACTGTACCTACCCATCAAACTGTTTGTGAAACTGAACCTTCTAGAAGACAACAGAAAAATGCTCCTTCCATTTGTCTGTTAGGCAACCACTTCTTGACGGTTTTGGTGAAAGGGTTACTGAACCCTCAGCTATCTCCACACCCCAATTCCCACCATTGTTTTTCACACTGGAGCCATTGCAGAGTGCTGTGTCACTGAAATGAGACAGGTTCTATGAATAAAACATGTGAGCATCATGCAGTCATTACTCTTAATTCATACAAAAACAACAGGTCTAGTCCCATCATTTATCTGTCTCAAAGGAGTATTACACATGTTCAGAATATTCCGTTCTTTGGTTGTGTATACTCACCTGTCATTGTGTTATGGATGATTTCTTTTAATAATCATCTCATCACTTCAAAAGACAGGGAACATTTTGGTTCTTCTTTTTCAATATCTGTCTGTCTTTCTGTCTCATTTACTCTCTCTTTTTTCTCTCTGTCTCTCTCCTCTTCATATACGAATATGAGCATGCATGCCATTATGTATGTGGGCAGTTGAACTTGTGTGTGCATTATTGTTTAAAAATAGCACTATAGATTCATGTTTGAAATAAACATTGTCCATGTTCATGATGATTATGCATGAATTGTCCAGATTTTTCACATTTCAAGCTTTTGAATATTTCTTTGATTGAGGGCATGATTTTCAGTAACTTCCTGAAGGTTTGTGTGCATGTGTGTGTGTGTGTGTGTGTGTGTGCGCGCGTGCGCATGTGTGTGCGTGTGCGTGTGTGCGTGCGTGCGTGTATATGATCTCCAGTGACATTGCTATCATGCTGCTTTTTTCCACTTTCTCTCATTGCAGAACCAAGTCCAGAGTCATCCTGTTGCAGCCTCTGTACTGGCAGTCCACAGCAGCTAGTATAAGGTTGTCGCTAGGTAATCCCAGAAGGAAGACACTGTGATGCTGCTAAGTCACTCCAGTGGTGTTCATTGATGCCTGTTCTGATCTGTCATAGGCAGAATGCCATCAGTTGAACCCTCCACTGCATCTTGTTCATCAGTTCTACAGAAAGAGCAGAATAAGGCAGCGTGACAAATTTTCAAATGTTCTAAATCTACTCAGTTTGCTCTTTTTTTTTCAACCCCTGTACTGGCTTCCTGTTAAAATACTAAATGATTATAAACTATCATTGCACAGTTTAAAGTCTCAAGCTCCTTCATATCTTTCTGAACTTTCCCAGCTGTACACTCCTCTCACTCCTCTGTTGATACAGTTCCATGGTTTCCATACCAAGACCTTTGGAGAACCTGCTTTCTCTGTTCATGAGCCGTCTGCATGCAACAAATTTCGTTTCTCTTTCTCTCTGCAGCTTTAACTCTTGATTTTCCTTCAAGTCATCTCCTAAGACTAATGACTCATAGCCTTGCCGTACAATAGTGTGCGGGTGTACTTGCTTGCGTTAATGCAGATGTGTGTGTGTGTGTGTATATATGTGTATGTGTGTGTGTGTGTGTGTGTGTGTGTGTGTATGTGTGTGCGTGCATGCATGTGCCTGTGTATGCATTGTCATGTGTGTGTATGTGTGTATTTGTGTGTGTGTGTGTATGTGTGTGTGTGTGTGTGTGTGTGTGTGTGTGTATGCATTGTCATGTGTGTGTGTGCATGTGTTGGTATTTATTTGTATGTTCGTGTGTGTGTGTGTGTTGTGTGCATGCACATAAAAAGTACATGGAGCTGTTTTTAGATAAAGCACCATGAATATCCTGTAGCAGTAGTAACAGTAGTAGTAGTAGTAGCTTAGTCTCAGAGCCAGCATGAGTCAGCATCTCTGTTGTCATGACCATTTGACAGTCTCCATGAACTTTATGATATCTTGAACTTGGGACATTTGCTTACAGTGGACATGCATATGGAAAGGAGGTCAATCTTGGGGTCAGTGGAGCAAGGCATCAAGCCCATAGAATTTCAATTTATATTATAATCAGCTAGGATGATGCTATGAGTATGAAGTTCTACTCTGGCCGGAGATCACATAACAGAGCTGTTCTCTGCACTTCCTTTCACAGTTTATATTGGCATCAACAAAAGTGCAGTAGATGCAGACATGTAGTGTGAAGAAATTATACCAGTACTAACAGAAATTTGTCAGTTAAAGTTTAAAACTTTACTGCGTGATCCCAGTCTCTCAACTGGAGCCCAGTTCATACTCATGTTCATGTAGGAGTCCATTTTATGTGTTATTACTGTATGATTATACAACTGTCTTGTTGGAGTTATCATTCTCTTATGATAGTTGTGGAGATTTATGATGGGTTGCGTCAGTTAAGTATGAAGGACCCAGAGCGCTGTGTCAAGTTTCATCATGGGAATCTTCAAATGGATGATATTTTGTACCTTTTCTTATTTCTTTAACTTAGGGTCTAAAACAATGGAACATATATGTGTGTTACTTCATTGTAAGTGATTTTAGGGCTAAAACAATGGGATGTATGTGTGTCACTTCAATATATAATACTGATGTGCCTTTTCGAAAGTTTGTGTTGCTTATTTTCATTGTGTGATTGGCATTAAAAAAAATCTGTTGGCTGAATTGTAGTTAAGCCTTCCTCCCATCCTTTTTTTTTTTTTTTTTTTTTTTTTGGTTGTTTTTTAAACTGACGATGACTCTTCAGTCACTTTAAACTTTATCCCTCAGCTCAAGATGGCAAACACTTTGTGTAAAAGCAGTCTTTAAGATTGTGATAAGTTGTTTTCAATAGTTCGTTCAAATTTTCCAGATCAGTATCACATTTCTGGTCAAAACAGCTACAACGGAGCTATCCTGATGTTGCTCTGGTTTTGTTTTTTGTTTTTGTTTTTCCAGGTTATTCTAAACGCTGTCTTCATCTGACCATGGAAAGTTTTAAGTCACGTGAAAGGTAGCAGAGGTAGAATAGGACTATTCCAAAATGGTTTCGCAACATGCTCAGCATGAGATGCAAATGAATATGAAGGACTGGTAAGTCAGTTTAGTAAAATGATATTTTTAACATTATACTTGAAGGTGAATGAACTGAGCGACCTTGAACCCCAGGGTTAGGTTAAAAGTGGCTAAAGAGGGAAAAACCAGTGTGAAGAAAATCGGACCTCGGAAATACTTCTATCTGACTGCCTCATGTTTTCATTCTTTCCTCCACAGTGCCTTCAAGTAGCTGCTTGTTCATCACCATCACACTGATAAAGTTTGATCAAGCTACGAAAATGGAGAAAAAACTGACAACATATGTGATGTGTGGAAACACAACTTGAGTGCTGAGTTTAAAAAAAATTCGAAATGTGCTACAGACACATAAATACATTGCTATGGTGAGTAATCTTTAACTTTTGTTTCCTGGTTGTTCTGTTTGCTTTAACCTAAGGAGTCTTGCATCATGTGTGTGTGTGTGTGTGTGTGTGTGTGTGTGTGTGTGTGTGTGTGTGTGTGTGTGTGTGTAAATCTTGGTTTTGAGTAGCTGTGCACCAATCCTGCACCTTTAGTTATCAGCTTCCCATATACTGTTGGATGCTTTTTCATCTTTTTTAAATTACAAGGCACTTCAAAGTGAATGGGCCCATTTTTAATTTTTTGTTTCTTTAGATCGATGTAAACCGTTAATACTGCACCTAGGCTCTGCTTAAGCTGTGGCCATAATGTATCCAGCTCTGGGGATAGGTGAGAATAAATTTCTTCAATTGTGATCCATCAGTTTGTTGATCAGGTTTTCAATTTTTGGTTTGATGCACTTCCAAGCATCTTGATGAAACTCTATGTTTTATGAAGTATGTCATCTGTACATCTTTATTCTTCCTGAATATATTGCTGTGTCAGTGAGTGTTGTAAAGAATAGTCAACAAGGTGCACTAAGGGAAAAGTTAGCACTCTGATATAAAATATTTGTTTGTGTCATTTGAATGCAAAAACTTGTTTGCTCCAGCACATACATGTTCATGTTTGGGTTCATGCACTTGTGCATGCACACAGAAATATACACAAACATATGCATACACACATGTCCATTCATAATGCCTCTTACCTCCTGTCATCCCTCACCCTAGCTCCCCCACTTCCCCTTCCCTTCAGATCCTTCCAATTCCCATCCATACTCTGAAAAATAACAAAGCTGAAAGTGTCTTAGTGATTTCCAGAGCAATTTATAGTTATCAGCAAATAAAGACAGCAAACAGTGTTTGTCAGTTAGGTACTGCATAGTTTTACCTGTCCTTGCCTTCTTGTCCGTTCACAGCTTTTTGACATGTTCTTGATTTTGTGAATAAGAAGAATATTTGGCATCAATCGTCTCCCCTGTTTACGCTCCAGTTTTGGTGAGTGTACTTTATTCAGCAAACACGTGTAAGTTCCATTCCACTTACCCTGTCACCCCAAATCTGTTTTACACTTTTATTCATTCACCCACCCATCTTCTACCCCTACGCCCCCAACAACTTTTTTGAATTGTAGACCTCTGAAACGGAAAATGCTCCAACCCTTCCTACCCCTGTTCCTGCTGCAACAAGAATATGTATTTATGTGTTTGCAAACAAAATATCTGAGGATGAAACTGACCACTAGTTATGCAAGAACAGTGCAAGTTATTACTTTGGCGCTACAGTCAATCATGTCGGTATCAATCATCCATGACGAGAGGAGTTTCAGTTTGAGTTTTACCAAGGTGTCACTGCATGCCAGTTAATCCGTATAATGATGCTACACTACATCTTCTGACCTATTAAGGCACAGTGCACAAGATTTATAGCTCATGGGTATATGAACTAATAACAAAGACGACAGGATCTGATGGATCAAACTTAGCACATATATGACCTTTGCATTAGTCCAATGCAGTGCTCAAAACCTTGAGTGCCTACTTGGTATTGTCTGCGCCGGTATCACAGTTGTATGTGTATCTTTGCATGGGTGCATGCACATGTATGTGTATATGCATTTGTGTGATGAGTGGGCCATAAGGTCATGTTTATATACATGTGTAAGCATATGTATGCGTTTGTGATCTGTGGGTTCATGTAAACATGCTCTTGCATGCACGCATGTGTGTATGCCAATGTATACAGGCACACATGCCTCTGTGTGTGTGTGTGTGTGTGTGTGTGTGTGTGTGTGTGTGTGTGTGTGTGTGTGTGTGTGTCTGATGAGAAGTGCGTGAATCAAAATAGTTCACAGAACAATAGCAGGGTATATAAACTCAGAATGTATGTCATGGGTGGAGATGCAATTCTTTTAAACAGGAAAAACAATACTCTGTTAACATTGGCCATTCAGTGTTGTTAAGCATTTCTGACAGGATTTAGAAGACAATATTGACAGGAAATGTAATGATAGAACTTATTCTTTTTTATCTTCAACTCAATTTGAAGCAGACAAGGTAATTTATTTCATGGCTGTATTTCTGGAATGTTCATATGGAATAAGTGTGTAAAATGAGCAATACCCATCCATATGTTGGAGTGTTACAACTACTGAAAAATTGACCCAGAATTGAGAAATGGAGCACAAGTGAGCATGGAATATGGTCTATTCACAACTCATAGGGCATATTACAGGCCACTGTTTTTTATTTTAAAAAGTGTGTGTGTGTGTGTGTGTGTGTGTGTGTGTGTGTGTGTGTGTGTGTGTGTGTGTGTGTACATATGATTTCAGAGACATGTTCATAACTGGTGATGTGTACAGTTTTATTTTTCTAATTTACTCATTTGAAATTTGCTTCTTGTGTTGGTGGTGGTGTGTTGTTGTTGTTTAGATTGCTTCATTGTGTCTGTTTATCTGGCAGTACATATGTATGTATCTAGGGTCATTTGGTATTTGAAATTCATTTGATGTTACATTTTCATTAATGAATGTAAGGGCAAAGACCTAACAAACATTTGAAAAATATATAGTTATAGTGAATGATATTCAGATCTGAAAAAAGAATGTACATGGGATGGGATGTATTTTTGAGTGACAGGGTCAGTTCAGCCTCAAGGCAGACCTGTTTAATGGTGTATACAGTTTCCACACAATATATATAGATATATGTCTGAAAGGAACATGTTAACTTGAACCCATAGAAATAAATCAAGATGTAACTAGTAAACTAGATTGATGGTTTAGGCTGGCTAGAACATGTTAACCCTGGCCCCTATCATTGAAACAAGGTATAACAAACGCATTTACCCAGAGCTGATGAACTAAAATTTATTGTCTCTAAAGCATTTCTGAATGCTTGTAAATTGTGGTCATATTTGTTATAAAGCAATTTCACCTCACAGGGCTTGCAAAAGTAACAGTTTTCTAATCATCCAGGATTGTGGCTGTATACTCATTCTTCAAATGTCACTGAAAATGATCATTTGTGTGCTGCTTTGATACATGTCTCCTTTTCAGGACACGGAATTCCCTGGAGTGGTTGACAAAACTGACCAAGGACAGAAAAGTATTGAGGAGTATCAGTATGAAGTGGTCAGGCTGAATGTCAACAAAATGAATTGATTCAGCTTGGCATCTCTCTGTTTGATGAAAACGGAAAACCAGCAACGCCAGTTTGTACTTGGCAGTTCAATTTTAATTTTAATCTTTGGTGAGTATGTGTCCTTTTCATCCTTGTAGTCTACTCTTCTTGTCTTGTGTCATATAGTCTTCATCCCCTGCCATCCTTGGAAATGCGATGTTTGTGCGGAGGTCAAAGAGAAGTCTTACAGCTTGTGTTCAGTTTTGAGATCACAGAGGCCAGCCTTTACATCTGCCTCTGATTATTTTTCAACTTGATGAATTTTGTACAGATTTACCGTTGCTCAAATGTTTTTTTCCACCAAAGTAATTCCTTTGTATGTCTGCCAAGTCAATACAAATATCACAAATGATTTAAGAGACTTACTGATACCATCAAATTTCTACAGCTTTAGAAACACATTCAGCTACCAGGCAGTCATGTGCGTTGTTATGACCAGAAGCCGCGGGGAGGATGTGTTGCATGAATGTTAGCTGCTGGCTTTTCTCCCTTTACTTTTAATCTGGGCAGTGATGGGCAAGGGCAATGCTCGTGAAGAAAACTTGCAGGTGATGAAACTTTCACCTACTCCAAGAAAAATTTAGGAACAGAAAATTTATGGTTTAACAGTAACCATACATTAGAGCGATAAAGAAATGGTACAATACATGCACTGCAGTGCTTATGAGCTAGGTTTAAAAAACATCTCATGCTCAGTCAGTGATGTGCGTTCATGATGTTTAGTTTCTTCAGATATTTGATGATCCAGAAAAGAGTTGTACTGACAGATAGCAATTTGCACTGCTGTGAATGTAACGGAGCAAACCTGGGTATGGGTTTGACTATGGGAAAGCTGGAATGAATGGGGCAAGAGCAATGACTCTCAGAAGGCACAGAGGCTTACAGCAAATAAACGAAATAGTTCATGGAAGACAATCCATGGTCATTTAAGGTTGCCATTAAATTGTCAGTAACTTTTATCTAACCAAGATATTTACCTAAAATTTTCAATAGCTATAAACTTTTTCATTTCACACTACATACTCCAAACAGAACTGTAAAACTTTGAAAATAAACAAACAAACAAGTAAGCTGAAACACCCTTATTTGTTGAGAGTGCGGGTGGTTTAGAGACCCATACTTTATCAGAATGAAAATTCTGTATATTCCTATTAGTTGACTGTGGGTGTTTAAGACACGCTTACACTCATAGACTGAAAAAGCCAACTTATCCCTATCCATTGACTGTGGATGTTTTGGTCACCCTTCCCTTTCACTATACATCGTGCTGCTGTTGCCATGGCAGCAGACTGGAACATTGGTAGCAGTCTCAGACAGTGAGGTGCTGAGTCCAGAGAGGCAACATTCCTTATCAGTAATATGGTACCACTGCAAGTGCTTCACTTCAGTTCTGGAATGTGAAGGAATAGGGAAGGGCCAGTTTGCTTCCTGTGCTCCACACTCCTTTCTTTGACTTGGCTGTGAGGATCACTGTACGTTGCCACGTGGCACATGGCATGGTAAGTAATTTGTCTTTATGAACACACCAGTGCGCATATGCTGAAGTCAATGAGCTGGCATGTGCGTGCGTGCGTGTGTGTGTGTATGCGTGTGCGTGCGTGCACACTTGTGTGTTTGTGTGTGTGTGTGTGTGTGTGTGTATTTTGGTCAATGAGAGAGAGAGTGAGTGTGTGTGTGTGGTGTTGTCGAGTTGGCATGTGTATGCATGCGCGTTTGTATGTGGTATGTGGTGCGTGTGTGTGTGTGAGTGATCAGTGACACAGTGTGTGTATGTGTGTGTGTGTTGGGGGGGGGGGGGGGAGTCAGTAAGTGTATGTTTCGATGTGTTTGCACTCAATGAGTTGGTATGTGTGCATATTAGAAAGAAATGGGGGGGGGGGGGGGCTTAAATAAACATGTGGGTTTGTTAGAATTCTTTATTGAAATGTTGGCTAGTATCAGTGGCAATTGGTATAAACCTTCTTGTTTTCAACTGTTTTTGCGAGTCATCACCAAAACATTAATTTTCAAAACTGATTAATTCAGCATCACATGTTGTAGTTATATATGTGTGCTGTTTTCATTGCTTTCAGAGACTACAAGCATGGCAGCGGACAGACCTAATATTTTTGAATGTTTGGGCTTCTGGAGGAGTCAGAGCTTGGGCTCCTGCAAGAAGAGGGCATCATGGATGCAGAGGTAGGTAATTGTTTTTGTTCCTTTTAGTGCGTGTATGGGCACATGTGTAGTATAGTAATTGAGTTGACATACACATTGATCTGAATTCTGAGGATGCATGTAAACTGTAATGGCAACCAGATTAAACAGGTCACTCAGTTAAAGAAGGCTACTCACGGTGTGCGTAGCTTTCGTCGGCAATCCGGCCGACTTCTTCAGCACAACTGCTGGGTTGAGAACTGGATTCAGTGCGCACTGCCGTGAGCGAACTCACGACAGTGCGACTGAATGAGTGAGGAGTACACCAATGGCAGGTTTTGCCAGCCCCGGTCGTGGTTAAGGGTGGGGTTCCTGGCGGCAATGTGGACTGCCTCCTTTACTCCCCTCTGGAACCATCTTGCATGTATACTGTGTATTGAATATGTGCTTATTGACATGTAGGCCTGTGTGTGTGTGTGTGTGTGTGTGTGTGTGTGTGTGTGTGTGTGTGTGTGCCTGCATAGGTTTATGTATGTGAACGTATACACTTGTATGCATGTATTTGCATATATGCAAGCATCCGTATCAACTGCTGTCAGTGAAAAGACAAGCAAGGCTAAAAACGCAACAAAAACAATAAGTATATTATAAAACAAAAACATAATCCCCAGAACAGAAGTTAACATTCCGTTTCTTCTGTTTTAGATGGTGTGATCATAGACACAGAGGACATGCTGATGAGTGATGGGGAGGAGTTTCCATCAGTGTCGGGAGAGGAAGGGTGGACGATTCCTCCAGTGATGATGAAGGAGACCGCCTCTTGACTGAACTTCAACCCATGCAAGTCAAACATTTCATCGGCCAGCACTACTGGCCGACCGAAAGTGAAAAACAAGACATTCAAGCAAGGCCATGTAATGAGGAAAAAAACACTATTGATAAAACCTATGTCACAAAGAGGCAGACATAACTTGGAGTAAGATGCCTGTCCAAAGAAAAAAAAACTTGCACTGGAAAAGAAAATGTTTTCAAGCCACCAAACACACCAACACGTGACACCTCTGGCATTGAAAAT
The DNA here is from genome assembly GCA_016801955.1 of Conus betulinus. Classification (NCBI taxonomy): domain Eukaryota; kingdom Metazoa; phylum Mollusca; class Gastropoda; order Neogastropoda; family Conidae; genus Conus; species Conus betulinus. Next base: position 1,040,726 of record JADBJO010000040.1, on the reverse strand, counting down.
CCCATGGATGCATTCTGTCTGTTCATTTCAGACAAAGGGGTCATTGATGCATTGAGGAGAACACAAACAAAGAAACTCAGCAAATCCACAAAAAGCAGTGGAAGATGACAGACAGCTGTGAAATCACAGCACTTATCGGCTGTTTGTTGCTTCTCAGTGCTGAAAAACAGAACATGCTGGGCACTGAAAGAATCTGGGATTCCTTCTATGGAAACCTATGGTCAAAGCAACAATAGGTCATCACCGATTCATAGACCTGCTGACTTACATGAGGTTTGACAACAAGGAGACCCCGCTCACACAGGTGAGCCAGAGACATCTTTTCCCCTTTTCAGGGACGTCTGGGACTCTTTTCAGAACAATTTGCACAAGTGCTATGTGCCTGGTCCTCTTTTTACCGTTGATGAACAACTGGTTCCATTTAGGGGCCGTTGATCATTTCTTCAGTATTTGCCCTCAAAGCCAGATCGTTATGGCATAAAGATTTTTTGGCTGGCAGATGCTGAGAACAATTTCCCAGTGTACGGAATTCTTTACCTGGGTAAACAAGGCACAGAGAGACAACAACATCTGGGGATAAAACTGCTCTGGATCTTGCAGAGCCCTTTTTGAACACGGGTCACAACATCACCTGTGACAATTATCTCACAGATCTAGAGCTGGCTCAGACTCTGAAAAACAAAGGGTTGACATGTGTTGGAACTGTTCGACAGAACAAGCGATTTCTGCTAGAGGAGTTCAAAGCAAAGTCACATCTCCAACTGTGTGAGTCAGAATTTGCCTACCGTCATGATGGCACACTTGTGTACTACCAGACCAAGAGATTGAAAAGTGTGGTTGTCCTCAGTACAATGCACAAGGAGGGCAAAATTGATCTGAATGCAACAAAAAACAAACTAGAAATGGTCACATTCAACAATTCCACAAAGGGAGCTGTTGATGCAATGGACAAACTTGCCCATGCATGCACAACCAAGCGGAAAACCCAACGGTGGCCAATGGTAATGGTTTTCAATCTGCTTGACCTTGGAACAATCACAGCATGCTGCATTTGGATGCTGAAATTTCCAGAGGACCACTACTCTCTCAGAGATGCCAGGTGGAAATTTATCCCTACAGTGGCAAAACAACTCTGTGCTAGACACCTCCATTGTCGCTTGGCAATCCCATTTCACTCCAGAGCTCTGAAAGTGACCATCCAATCTGCCCTAGGTCATTTGGCGGACTGTCAGGAGGCAGAGCTTGTGACAGACAACAATCCATCACAAGCCGGAAGAGGAAAAGTGCAGGTGCTGAAGAGAGGTCCACAGAAAAAAAAGTTCAAACAAACCATCAGACTCCAAGAAAGGAAGGGCTTACCAAGAGAACCTTCAAAGAAGACAGAGAATAAATCAAAAGATGGAAGAAAGGGAAGAAATGAACTGGAACAGAAGCCCAAAGGATGCAAAAAGCAAGGACGTTGCGGAAAGATGTGAAAGCAATTTCTGCCTGTCAATGTGTAAGAACTGGATGTGTAAAAAACATCTCCACTCACTCTGCGAAACATGTGCATTCTCATGAAACAACGAACACAAGCATGAGGTGACGAGTCTGTTTTTGTTGATTTGATGAGAACATTTGAAATGTGTTTCACTTGCAAAAGTTCATGACTTAAGTTGGTTGGTGTAACTCTCTGTTTTATTTGTAGAAGTTCTTGATCAGCTGATGTTGTGTAGAGAGAGAGAGAGAGAGAGAGAGAGAGAGAGATGTCTATGTTTGGCATAAGATGTTTTCCTTTTTTTCGGTACATATGCTGAAACTTGTACAAAAAATGCTTCTTGGTTCTCTGGCTTAAAAAAATTAATTTAAAAAAATCTGCATGTTGACACTAATTTTCGTTACCCATGTAAATTTATGTGTTTATTGTCGGTTCCTGCTTCTAACCACCAATTATTGAAACATTCTTGGAAATGGATAAATAAGGATTCGTAGCCCTTGTGTGTTCAGCTGCTGACATTATGCATGAAATTTGACAATTATAAATGACCTGATGGCACTCTGTGTGTGTGTGTGTGTGTGTGTGTGTGTGTGTGTGTGTGTGTGTGTGTGTGTGTGTGTGTTTGATAGAGTGTGCTTGTCAGCATGCCATTCTTAAGTTTTCAAACTTTTTTTTTAGGCATTGTGTTTCAGTTTCCTTTCCTCATAGTATGCCTTCGGTGAGTTTGTGTCAAGGTCACTGGCACCAGGAAGTATGTAGGGACTGTTGTTGAACGGACATAGTGGTGCCCTCCGAGGAAGACGCTCAGTGCACTGGCTCTGTGACTAAGAACTGCCATCAGTAGGGACACCAGCTTAGTAGCAGCTTAGCTGAACAGCACTGAAATGACGCAGCGCAATGCAGTGTCTCCTCTGGTGGGTTGCCTCATGACTGGATATTGCCTGTTCCTTTGTATACCAGGGCTGTAGCAAACCAGGGTATGGCTGTAAAGGGGTAACAGAATGATCGGCATGGGAGTAAGCTGTTTAAGTTTGCACAGAATATGAAGCAGTAAACAAAAAAAAAAATAATAACATACAAATTTGTTTAATAAGTGAATGAACAGTAAACAATAAACAGTAAACAAGTGGGGTAGTCTTTGCTCCCATAAAAAACCTAACACAGAATAACTTTTATTCATAAGGAAACCTAACACAGAATAACTTTTATTCATAAGGAAACCAAACACAAGTGAATGAAAGAAAAGTTTGCAGTAAGATCTGATATTCAAATTTCATCTTATAAAAGCTTGACCCTACTGTCTTTTAAATTTGATTCATTCCAGGTCACCAGTTTTTAGGATCCCCAGTCTCTTAATCCGGAGACTTCAGCCTACACACAGATGAGATGTTAGACGTGCACATGTAATAATTTGTGTGGTGGATTTCAGTCCTGTTTGCCACTTTCATTTTCAGGTTTGATACCTCTGCATCAAGCTCGTATTACATGCTGGTTGAAGCGGGAATTGATTTTAACAAGCTGTGCATGGATGGCATTGATCCCCAGGACTTTGGATTTGAAATCATAGGATCCGGACTTGTCTTACAGAAGGATATTTACTGGCTGGTATTTCAGGGGTAGGTCTTTTTGTGTGTGTTTTTTTTTTCTTGTATGCTGTACATTGTCTAGAGCAAAGAACAAATTACATATGCAGGTGTAGTTTTTACACTTTTTTTTTTTTTTACAGAAAGTCTGATTGAAAATGCTCCGATTGTCATTGTAATAAATGAGAGTAGTCGAGAATTTGAAAGAATGTCTGATTTTTTAAACATTCATCTGGCCAGATTTTTCAAAATGATAAGTTAGTTCAGTTGTATGTATTTCTTTTGTAAGGGAGTGATTGTTTAGAATACACACAGACAAACAGGACTCTGAATTTTTTGTATAGGACAATCATGTGCTTGCTGTCACATCTTATTTCTCCTTTCCCCCCTAAGAGCAGTTCGGTCATATATCTCAGCAGTTGTGTAAGAGCTTAGGTTTGACATTGATTGCTTTCTCTGAAATTAAATTTAAGGTGAAGGGAAAGAAAATTGATATATTCATTAAATGTACAGAATTGTATTGTTTCCAGCCCTAAAGTAACTCTAAATAAGGAATTGATCCACAAAATGTGAGAAAGAAACAACTTTGAATTGCAAGTCAAGAAAGGCTGAGCAAGATATAGTAAACACCAGACAGTCAGAGAATAGACAGAAGCAAAAGTAACTTTGAGCAGTATGTCAGAAACAAGATAGCTGATGAGGCATCTGTTTACTGGATTGGCTATGACGAACTGGCTGGTGCCAAAGCAGAGCCAGCAAACTGGCTGCAGCTTGCCAGAGTTTGACATGCTAAGTGCACTGAAACAGGGAGTATGATACCAACTCCCCCGTTTTCTTCCATAGAATACTTCAATTTAGTTTATCTGAAGGATGTAGTTTTAGTCACTTCAAGAGCACCGTGACTCTGTTGAATACATGCATGTGATTTAATTTTAACCCTCACTGTGATCATGCAATTGTGGTTGTTCTTTGATTTTTTTTAGAGTGAAAAAAAGCCCAGTCAGGCTATTTGTTTCAGAAAAAAAAAAAATGATGAAACAGTATATCTAAATAGATCTAGTTGCAAAGTGAAACGACTGCAGGCGGAAATCTAAACAAATCTTAAATAAATGTCAGCGAACCGCCCTGAGAAATGTGGACAAACGTTTTCTCAGGGCGGTTCGCTGACATTTATTTAAGATTAGTATATCTAAAACTTGTAAATATATCAGGGACGTCAGTCAAGTTATCTGTGGTGAGAGTATGGCATCTGTTTGCACACAGCTTGTTATATCTGGGAAAAATACCTCTAAATTTTCCAGAGTAGAGTAACATGACCTTAGCAAGATTCACTGTCATCTTCTTTTGATCCATGGTTAAGGTTGAAATTCTGTTTCTGATGATGAGACAAATGTCCTGAACATTAAATTTTGGTGATTCTAAAGATCAGTTCTTTAGCTGTGCATGTCAGTGAGTACATCTCTCTCTCTTTCTCTCTCTCTCTCTCTCTCTGCACCTCCCTCCCTCCAAGCCGTGCCAAACGTAATCAGCTGTGTGATTTATCATTGTCATGATTTATTTTTCAGTAATTATGACTTTGGATATCTGATTCGAATCCTAAGTGGCGAAAGCCTGCATGAAAACTTCAGAGAATTTCAGCATCTACTGAGGACCTACTTTGTTAACATATATGACGTCAAGCACCTGATGAAAGTGGTGAACATGCCGGGAGGACTTCAGCATCTAGCAAATATGCTTGAGGTAAAAAGGAACTTGATTGGTATCAAAATGCTTAAGATTTTTTTTCCTTATATGGTAGAAACAAAAAGCATAATCCCAAATGTTACTGAGTGGTCAGGATGAGGGGTGTGCATGCATTATTATGTGAAACCAACAAACCTAGAAGAAAAATTTTTTTTTTTTTTTTTTTTGCTCCAATGTTTAAAAAAAACATTTGGTGAAATCATGAAAATGCTTTGCATAACTGGAATGTTTAGTTTAAAGTAAGTATACTTGTACAGTCTATGCCATTAACATCAGCAAATGACCAGTTTTAGTTTCATCAAGGAGAAATTGCTGCAGATAAGTCCATATATGCCACACCATATTTTCTCAGATTTCAGACGACACTGACCTTTGACAGCTGATGGATAAATGAATTAATTACTTAGACAAGAGGATTTAAGATGAGGTTCTCATGAATGCCGCTTAGTGCAGATGTCTGACCTATGCATTAGCCCAAAGTGCTGGTTAGGCCTTGGGTACACACCTAACATTGTCTGCATCATATTATATCATTGTATGATATGTATGTGTGAGTGTGCATGTGTGTTTATGTGTATGTGTGTGTTTGGGTGGGTGGGCACAGGGCCATGTGTGCTTGCGAGTGCATGCATTGTGTGTGTGTGTGTGTGTGTGTGTGTGTGTGTGTGTGTGTACGTGTGTGTGTAGCATGCACGCATTTGTGTGTATGTAAGTATATATGTGTATGTGCTGATGCATATTGGCGTAGATGCGTGTGTGTGTGCAAATGTGTCAGTGTTTGTGTCTGCCTGTTTGCACATGCATGCGAGTGTGCAAACCTGTGTGCATGTACACAGGAGTGCATGTGTGTGTACACATGCACATATGCATGTGTGCGTACATGTGTTTGTATACGTGTGTGTGCAAGTGTGTGTGTGTGTGTGTGTGTGTGTGTGTGTGTGTGTGCCCACGTGGGCCTTCGACTGTTTGTGGGAAACAAATGCTCAGAAGATGGTGTACCTTTTATCAGCTCCATGAATATCTTTGATTTTTAAGTTTTTGAAAGAGTGCAGCATCCCAATGTGTTTTTAGAAAATCTGTTTTAAGGAGGGTGTGTGTGTGTGTGTGTGTGTGTGTGTGTGTGTGTGTGTGTGTGTGTGTGTGTGAAGGAGGTGTGTGCGGGCGTGTGTGCGTACATGTGTGCGTGCATGCATGCGTGTGTGTGTGTGTAAATCTATTTTGAAAGTTGATTTCTATGAGGTACCAGTCCTGATATGGCCCGTCACAATCTGCTGGATCTCTTAGCAACATTTTCTCTCTCTCTCTCTCTCTCTCTCTGTAACCTTACAGTCAAGTTTCATCAAGATGTACGTCTGAAAACTGTACTCAAATGTTTTGACTAATGCTGCAGATGAGCTGGTCTTTTGGGCCTAGTTAACACAAAGGATAGGTGACAGAAAGAAGCATGTGGTCTCAGATATAAATGAAAATTCATGGCAGCAATTTCCTTGTCATTGATCACAATATGAAGTCTTCAATTCTGTGGCCTTGTTCTTGTGGTAATCTCAGTTTTGATTTTCCTAGAACACCCCATGCTTTTGCTTAGATTGTACGAGTCTTGAATACTGATAGTCCTTGGATTGACATGGTGGCTATCCTTCTCTAGAGGTGGAAGTCCACTCACTCTTGCGCCTAAGCAGTTACTGTTAGCAGTTGTGGACCCAGTGGGTGCTGTTCAGGGTGTGTTTTGAGTGTGGGCTTGGTTGATGGTGTCCTGGGTATATTGGATCAGAGAAGGCATCACTAAGTACCACCAAAGTGACGTGGCAGCAGTGCGGTTTCTCCTATGATTGGGCTGCATCATAGTGACTTGACATAGCTTGTTTCTTTCGGCACTGCTGGTAGAGTCAGTAAGACTGAATGAGCCTCAGTGTTGACATATATAGAGGAGCTGGAATAAGTAAGAGAGTAATGCGACTGAGAAGGCACAGAAGAAGGGATGGGGATATAAGATAAGATAATGTTACTTATAGCCCAGCCACCACAAAGGGCCACATCAGGGCTGACAGGATGGGGAAGAAAGTTTGAAGAGGAAAAAAAAAAGAGGCTTATTAGTAGGCCATAGGATTCTATAAGGAAATGCTGTGTTGTGAAGCCTTTTAGCTTTTTTTTCTCTTCTTCTTCTTTGTTGTTGTTGTTGTTGTCTAGAATCATTTTGGATTCATAGATGATTTTTTTTTTGTAAAGTTTTATTGTACTCTGAGACTGGTTCTTGAAATAGTTTGTCATTTAACTGTGAGCATGTTTTCCTCAAATTTTAGTTTTTTGACTTTATAATGTTGCAGCATTGTTACTCATGTGAATAGATTTCAGGTTTCTTCCACAGTGCTTGGCGTTTCATTTAGCAAGCATCAGGTGTATAGTGGAAACTGTACTTGTTCTGTGCACAGGGATGCAGCTGTGGTATGACAACTGATTGACACATTTATTCCATGACACCTTCCAGCATGAAGTGCAGAGGGTGTCTGCATTCATCTAGGTTTTCTTTTCCGTGAATCTGAAAGGGAAATAATGCATACAGACACATGCACACATGCATAACGCGCACACACATTCATGCACACACACACATGCACACATCCAAGCATACATATGCATACATGCACAAATACACACACACCGTACACACATGCACACGAAACACGTGCATGCGCACACTACACACGCGCGCGCACGTACACACACACACACACACACACACACACACACACACACATTCTGTGTCTCTTTCTGACTGCCTGTCTCTACTTCTCTCTCTCTACTTCTCTCTCTCTCTCTCTCTCTTTTTCATGTCTCCATTCTCCCCGTCTTTTTGTCTCATCTGTCTCTGTGTTCTCTGTCTGTCTGTCTGTCTCTCTCTCTCTCTCTCTCTCTCTCTCTCTCTCTCTCCCCTCTTTCTCATATCTCACACATATTCTGTATGTCTGGCCCATTCTCTTTCTCACAGTCACTCGTTCACTTATTCTCACTCACACATGCATGCATACACATACTGTTACAATGTGCGTCAAAGTTTATGTTTGAATGTTTTAGATAAAGAGGTCTGGAAAGCAACACCAAGCTGGAAGTGACAGTTTCATTACAGGACAAGCCTTCTTTAAAATGAGGGAAGTAAGTAATATTTCTTTTTCAAAAATACCTTTTGTATCTCATAAACATTAGTGTGACCTTCTCCATGTAATCCATGATGTGTTTTAATTTGTTTCCACTGGTTAACTCAATGGCAGTGTGCAGAAGCTTAAACTTCAAACCTCACCAATGGACTGTGACATGGCAAGGTTGTTAAACAGTGTTTGTTTTTATGCACACACAAGCTTTAATCCAAGGGAAACTACCACTTTCTTTGATTGACAAATAGTCCTGTGTATTTTCCATTTCATTTGCTGATAGATAGTACAATGTTGCAGGAAGCACACATATCTTATCTGTTTTTTTTTTCTTCATTTAGAATTTAGTGACATTATAATAAAAAATAAAAAGCAGACATTCAAAGGTAGCTCTCATGAATAAATCTCTGTTGGGACATTTTATAATAAACATCATAAATCTTTAAATCATGTATATATTGTAGGCTTTGGTAATTTTGTTTAAGTTATTTTTGCATGTTTTTTGCATATGGTCAAAATGTTACTTCATGAAATGACAAGTCTGTTTTTAATGTGTTGCCATTGAGTTAATCTAGCTGACTGTGTGGTTTTGTGTTCTCTCTTTTGAGGCACTGTGAAACATGCAGCCAGCTAGAGCTCTGTGTGTTCAGCTGTAAATGCTTTAGCACTGGCGCTGGTTCATAGATTGGTAGAAGTAGATGGCTATTTGCTTCAATTAAAAGAACAAGTTTGTGTTACTTGGCTTTTAAATGCTGCTGCTTTTCTGCTTGGCGTGTGTGTGTGCATGTGTGTTGCATGACTAAAAAAAACTTCCTGTTTGGCTGAATTTCAGTGTTGGACTGAAATTCTCCACCCCCCCACCCCACCCCAGAAGTTGTTGAGAATCATGGGAAAGCTCTCCTAAGAGAGAAGCGTGATTCCCAGAATTTTTTTATGAAGAACATCATGAGGTCATATGCCAAAAATGAAGTGACCTTGTGCTAGTCATATGCCAGATTTTCGCCACATTTTGCAAAAACAACTGAAAAAAAAAAAGAATGGGAACTGAGCTTGAGGCAGGGGAAAAGGTGAAGGGAAGGTGGGTGAGGGGTGGAGATGGGGGGTTTTTGCAGCTACAAGGAAAGCACTGAACGATGTTTGCAGTCAGGTTTCTGGAGTTCAAAACTGTTGCTCCTTGGAGTTGCGTTTCTTTCCAGCATACTTGGTTTCCTTCATTTTAATGCCTATTTAAAGCTATGGTTTCAATTTCTTGTGCTTTTCTATTGTTCATTTATTCGTTTACTTTTATCTGCTCCAGTGTGTTCTCTGACTAATGCCTACCAACTTGACATAGCAAACAATTGCCTAGTAAATAACGGCATACAAGTGTACATATCTCATTTTCATACTCTCGTTGAATAAAGGCGGCATTTTTTTTTTCTCCTTCCCCAAACAGGTATTCTTTCATAACAAGATGGACCAGAGATTCTGTGGGACCGTGCATGGTTTGGGATTTTGTGAAGCTCCCCCAGAAAAAAAGGTGGCCAAAGAGGAAGAGGAGACGAGTAAGGCTCAGGAATAGGATATCAGTGTTGCTGCCCGGTGTGGGCACTCACGCTTGGCAGCAGACTGAGAGGACTTTGATCGCTTGACTGCACCTGTGCAGGCATACCTGCTACCTGAGCTACAATATGGCATAGCATTCAGATTCCTCACTCAATCAGAAAAATGAGTAGTTCACCAGAATACTCCAGGGTAATTGCTGGGTAAGAAATCCTTGGACATCAGGGGCATCAGAGGGATCTGAGTTCACTGGTATATCCATGATTTTATGCCAGAGAGGTTTCAGATTTAGAGGAATCTTTGTTACTGATTTCTACCAGACAGGTCTTGTATTCACATTCAGAGGTCTTTTCAATGTAGGAATGTCTGGCACTGATGCTTCTTTCTGATTTCTCTCCTTGTTTTGTTTTTAACTCTTCTTTGACTGTCTGTCACAGAGAATCATTTTAAAACGCATAGATTCTCTTTTCTTGCAGTTTTATTGTACTCTTATCAACATGTTTTAATCAGTTTTATGGTAATGTGAAAGAGAGAGGACAAAAACAACAAAAAGAAATGTAAAATAAGGATCAGTAATTGTTGATGTAGAAAAACATGGAGATTGTAGCAATAAACATTTATTCTCTCATGGTGTATATTGGTGATATTTGATTATTCAGCATTAGATTTGGACATAATATCCATCATCATCATTTTACAAAGTCCAGTCTTGAAGTACATACTGATTTAAAAAACAACAACAAACTAAACTTGTTAAGTATTATTTTGAAACTATAAACATACACTTTAAACCAAACTTATTAGGTACTATTTTGAAACTATGAACATACACTTTAAACTGAACGTTTTTTTTTTTTTTTATCAAATTTTAATCAAATAATTTGAGAAATTACAGATGTGCCAGAAGAAGACATTGCGCAGAGATTTCATGTTTAAACTGAACTTACTAAGTACTAATTTGAGACTATGAATATACAGTTTTGTGAATACTACAATCAAAGTATGGAAGTCATCACTTTCTCGTTAGACATCAATGTCAAAAAGCTGAAAAGTACAAAACAATATAAAATGATAACATGAAATAACTTTTCTAAAGAAGTCTAGAAACTTTAAACTTATCTACAGTACCCATCCAGATCTGACTGGGTTCCTTCATCATTGCACAATTCATGCCTAATCGGGTCATTCACATGCATAACATGTAAATAGCATTTACTGCAAGAATTCTTTGCTTTCATTTCAGTTTGATGTATTTTAATTTGATGTCAGCCATTTTCCAAGCAAAGGTGGATCCTTTTGTGACTAATTATGTCTCTGTGTGTGTGAAATGGTCATTCTTGTTTTGTGGCTTACTTGTGCACAAATACTTTTGATACATTGACCATGTGTGAACAGTAATTACTGATACAGTAATTTTATTAATCTTTTAAACTTAAATCACATTTTAGTGGACATCCAAAATGCAATTTAATCAACATCAGCTGTGAACTCTTTATTCTCAATTCTTTTAAGATAACGTTCTATTTTTAGAAGATCCCATTTTAATCAAGGATTTTAATTATCAAATTCAGTCAGTATATAGTTGCTGTAGAAGATGAGTTTAGACAGCAGTTTTACTTAAATTTTAGGTGCATTACAATAATAAAACTTTTTTTTTTTTTTTTTTTTTTACAATGATGATGGTATATATTCAAGGTTTTCAGGAGATGAATGCATTTCCAAATATGTCCATGATTAGTTAACAGCTTTGAATGTCCTGATCCATTGAAAGTTCAGAGTAATCATGTATTTCCCTGTGGTATTACTAGTCCACATTGTTATATAGTTTTTCTGGACATATATCCGCGGATTTGTAATGTTTTAGAAACTGTGAGAACAACTTTTGAAAAAGAAGAATGTGCAGAATTATGCAGCGAATTAAGAATCAAAATCCAAAGAAATGTAATTTTCTCACAAGAGTCAATTAAACAGAAGTTCTGTTCTGCCAAAAGGATTGATAGGTCTTTATGGCCATTTTAAGGTGATGTTTTTAAAAAAAATGAAAAAAAAAAAAAACGAAAAGGACAAGAAAAGAAAAAGAAAATTAATCCTGCATTTAAAATGCTACAATCAGTATTTGGTCTGACTTTCATGTTTAGTCTTCAAATTTGTCCCTAAGATCTCTTCGTTGAGCACCATTTGACTTTTTTAATAGCACTACTGAGGGGAATTTGATTCGGTTACATCATACTGTGGATAGGGATTGAGGTGTTCATGCACTTTTGTTGTGCACCATGTTATGAATCCATGTTTGTAAGTATCTTACAATATGAATATGGCATCTTTACAACCCTTCCTGGTGCTATTTCTTTTAACTGGTATTTATGTGACACGCTTTTATTTCTTAAAACAAATTGTTAATCATAAGGAGTGACTATAGCTTCTCAGACTGTTAGAAGATTTCTGTGAAGTATCTGGTCAACCAGTGTCTGAGTCTTTTAACCTGACTAAAGCAGAGGGTCGAAAAGGTCTGCAGTGAAGAAAGAGCAAAACCTGATGAGCCAAGTTGTTACCTCCCTGCTTGATCCCTCATGAACTGTGCTTTCTTAGCACCAGTAGTAGTTTAACAAACAAAAAGATTTGCAAGGGAAAATCAATTTGGGCTTCTCACAGTTTCTTTTACACTGGTCATGTTTTTTTTAAGTATACCGTCTTAATGTCTGTGGAAGTTGGACAGCTTGAAATATTTCAAAAGATGAATCTTTTTAATCAATAAAACAGCAGCATGCTTGCTTTTCCTTTGGGCGATTGTGTGCCAATACAAAGAACTTTTATCATTGTAATTCAGCATCCATGCTTCAGTTAGGAACAGAAATTTTCTAATTTTTCGTGCGATGCAAGATCAGTAATTTTCATTTGGTATTTTTGTGCCTGCATTTTATGTGTTCCTGCACATAAGCTGTATGTGTGTAATGGTCCCTTAAACTGGTTCTTATCATAAAGTTGAATGTGACTGTTAAAGATGGATGTATTGTCAGCACATTACTTATTTGCAAAACTTTGCCTAATCTCAGTGTTTGCTTTGTGCTTAATTGCTAATTTGTTTGTTTTTGTCAGAAGGATGAACTGGCCTTCCTAGAAATGTTTTACAAATGCAAGTCTTGGATTTTGCATGTTGATTATCAGCAGCAGTGTTAACAGAAAATGTTGCCAGTTTATTCCAATATAGTTGAGGTATTACTATCATGTCCCAGTTTGATTTGATTCCACAAAAGGCAGTCCTCTTAACAGCAACCTAATTGCTTAAATAACCACTTGAGGAAGATGAGAATCTCTGATATACTGTCCCAGTTTGACCTGGTCCATGAATGGCAGTCCTGTAAACAGTAATTGTTTTAAAAACCACTTGAATTATAAGAGAAAATCTCTGATACAGTGTATTTCATATGGATGCATAAAATCATGGTGCATAATATAAACTGATTTCTTTTTTCTCTCATATCATATATATGTGGTGTTTTGTGTTGTTTTTTTTTTAAGAAAATAGACATGGGGAGGGGGGACTCTTTTCATCAATTCTGATTACTTCCCCTGGCAGAAAATTTGTTTTATCTCTCACAAAATGACTTGTTTACAAAGGTTTTTAAACAACAATGACAAAAGGGCCCCCATATCACCCCCCACCCCCCCTTTTTTTTTTTTTTTTTTAACCCATATAATTTTTTTCAGTTAGCACTCTGGTAATAGGGTACACCAGTGTAAGATGCTGAAAGCACTTCTGTTTGGAACAGTGGTAAAAAGATACAGTTTAGATCTATTCAGGTGGTAAAAAGATACAGTTTTGATCTATTCAGGTGCAGCATTGACCTGTTGCTTTCCTTTTTCATCATTGCAGAAACAGCCATCAAAGGCTTTGTTCCTCTAAGACTGACGTCTTTGTGGCAGAGACAATTGTATTTAGCTATCAGGAATCAGAGGACAAATTGCTGGTGAAAAGAGGGATCAGTTTTGAAAATGATGTGCACTTGTCAAGATTTTCAACAGCGTTCATTTTCAACTCATTAAGTCGATGCTGGGTGGTTACTAGGCCACAGAAAATGGTATTTCACTATAATATATGGGTTAAAAAAATTTTTAAAGAGAGTTGATAAGTGGGCCTTTTTGTTATTGTTGAATACCTCTTTATGAGCAAGTCAGTTCACGAATCAAAAATAATTTTTTCTGCCAGGGTAAGTAAGCAATAAATATGGACAGAAAGAGTTCCTCCTCATGTACATTTTTGATAATATGACATGGAAAATTTTGGAAACAAAAGCGATGCTTATATTACAAAAAAAAAAAAAAAAAACTGTTGATATATCATAAGAAATACAGCAGAGAGAGAAAGAGAGATCTATTCCCATAGTTCTGTCACAAACGTTTTGGTCAGAGCAAAACATTTGTACCTTTTTTCCACTGAAACATTACCAGTGTATCCTGTCATTTCTGCGTCATGTTGGCCAGTTTATTCCAGTAGGTCTGTGTGCTGATGCCAATGTGTGCAAGTATTGTTCTGCCAAAAGTCGTAATATCCCAACAACATTGTGTAGTCCTTATTTAGTATACCCCAGTATTTCATGTCTAATGCTGCTGTTTCCACTTTGCCTGCCTAAATATCCCAGCAAATTTGGTTTTCATACTTAAGCATTGGGTTGCTAGTGGATCCCGCTTTTGCTTTGACCTTTTGCCAATATATCACACCACTGTCATGCCCTGTTACCAGTACATCACAACTGCACTGTGCTGTTTCGTCAGTGTAATATTCCACAACAATGTCTGCTTGCTGCTGTGCATACTATTATCAGGCAGTACTGTTTGGTCCTCCTACCATTACATGCCTATTTATAAATCACCATCTGTAAACATTTCTAGGAAGAACAAAAATGTGATGGGAAAAAAAAAAACATAAGAAAAATGAAAAGAAGATGAGTGGCACCTTGATTCATCAAGTTTCATATCAGGCAAAGTATGACCAGAACTGAACTTAAGAATGTCTGGTGCTTTGATGATGTCCCAGGACAGCTGGCATCCCCGTGATTTTATGATCATCCCAGTAATGTTTAACATGTAATTCTGAAGGCGTAATTCATGTAAATTTTGTACTTCAATGTGAGTAAATCTTTTATGCGATTCCTTTTTGCTACCAATTTCATTGGAAGATATGATGCATCGTTCAGTAAAAGTAAATCTTTTTTTTTTAAAGAAAGCAAATCAGTGTTACTCATTTAAGGAAATTGAAATATGCATTTAAAACAGAATCATATTAAAGGATTATTTTGTGCATTCTGATTTCTGCTAGGAAAGTAATGATTGCAAAGGTATAAAATTCCAGGACAACCATGTATTACAATGTTCTTACATTAACAGAGAGGCAGGCAACCCTGCACACCGCACTCATTGACAAAGTGTGCATTTACAGTAGGTAAATAATATTTCAGTATTGATAGAAAGATGTGCAATGTAAATGTGGAGATATACGACATTTGTTGATGGGGGTGTTTTCTGGTTGGTTGGTTGGCTGTTTTTTTTTTTTTGTTTGTTTGTTTTTTTTTAACACATGTAAACTCTGGCTTACTGAGCCAAAAGTATTTCGTTCTGTGCATGACACTCAGGTGAGAAGTGTTTTTTTTTGTTTTGTTTTGTTTTTCTTTTCTTTTCTTTTAAGACATGAACAGATGTTTTACAGCTGACACCATTGCCAGGAGCCAAACTGTGATACATGAACATGACTGTGATATTGTTTTACTGTGCCTTTATAAAGGTCATGGATAATGCAAATGGTACTTTGTTTTTATATCGTATTGTGATGATAATTGTTATAACTGATTTCCTGAGGCAGCACACGGTATTATTTTGTTTTACTGTGCCATTATGAAGGTCATGGATAATGCAAATGGTACTTTGTTTTTATATCGTATTGTGATGATAATTGTTATAACTAATTTCCTGAGTCGGCACACAGTATTATTTTGTTTTACTGTGCCATTATAAAAGTCATGGATAATGCAAGTGGTACTTTGTTTTTGTCATATTGTGATGATAATTGTTGTAACTGATTTCCTTAGGCAGCACACGGTATTATTTTGTTTTACTGTGCCATTATAAAGGTCATGGATAATGCAAGTGGTACTTTGTTTTTTATATCGCATTGTGATGATAATTGTTGTAACTTTATTTCCTGAGGCAGCACACGGTATTATTTCGTTTTACTGTGCCATTATAAAGGTCATGTATAATGCAAGTGGTACTTTGTTTTTGTCATATTGTGATGATAATTATTGTAACTGATTTCCTGAGGCAGCACACGGTATTATTTTACATGCCTCCACTCCCCCTACCCAAATGTGTTATACGAATTTGGGAGTTTTACTAAATGGTGGTATTTGCATATTTCTTTTGGCAGCATTCATGATTGATCATGTTCTTCTGCTATACATACATAGAAACTTTTACTGTTCTATATTCATCCACTTTTTCAATCTCATCTTTTTTAACATAACTTTTCAAGCAGACTGTGATGAATACTTTTATAGTTTTTTGTTGTTGTTGTTTTTTTTTTTTTTTAGCTTTTTCAGGTTCTCTTCTGTCTTTTATATACATGTGTATGGGAGTGTGAATGTGCATGTGTGTGGTGGGAAAAGTGGCATGGGGGGTGAGGGTAGGGGGTGGGCAAATGTGTGCACCATGGTTTGAGTGTGAGAATGGAAAGGGGGGGGGGGGGGGGGGGGGGATATACGTCGCAGCATTTTTTACTGCATAACTAAACATCATTTACCCATTTTTTCCTGCCTTTAAGAATAATAGTCTTCCTTTAAATAAATAATTTTTTTAGCAAAATAAATTTGCTTTTGTTTGAAAATCATATTCTCAACTTGTTTTGCTTTGTCTGCATGGGTGTCTTTGTGCCTATGAGTATACACTATTAACAAATCTATGAATGAGCTGTTTACCTTGCTTCCATGTCTGTTGACACATGAAAGCCAGCCAATTACTCTAAATGGTCTGGTTCTACAAACTACTGATGGATACCGGATTGAATATACTCTCGGATATTATTACCTGGCATTTTAAGGACATGTGCATTTTGAATTGCATGAATATTTGGGAAGAAAATCTGCCATGAAAGGCTAATTGCCATGGTTCATCTATCACAAGTATGACTAACAAAAAGCACATTACAAATTCTCTTTCTATGTTTTTGTACATGTGCATCAAGATGAGTTTGCTTACTTCATCAAATAAGGTGAATCATTGATGTATCTCTGACCCACAATATAAATTGAGTGAGACCTTATTGTGCTGATGGAAAAGCTTGAACATCTCAAGTCTTAGTTTAGCCATTAGTTTACGTGGTAAATACAGAAAGAAAAATACCTAGAAACGTGCATGCATTAATCATTAGCAGTTTTAGCAAGTGAAGCGGTGTGTTAACATTTACTGGGCTGACTGTTCTTTGAAAAGCAAATACCCTGCACAAGGCAGCTCTGTGGAATACCTTTATTCAGAGTGAAAACTGCTTGGAAATACACGTGTGTGTGCGTGCGTGTGTGATTATGTGCATCCTATGGATGTTGCCAGGGTTAGATCTGTCTTTGAGAGGGATTGTGATGCTTTCCTCATGCTGCTAGTGAAGGGTTTTTGTATTTCTGACATACATTTTCCCATTTACTTCATCTTCAATTTTTTTTTTTTTCTTCTCAATTTCAAATCTTTGCCAAGTCATTACTACAATGATGGAAGAATTGTTAACCTGCACTTTTTTCCCCCACTACTAAATTGTTCAGCAATATATATATATATGTATATGTATATAAATATATATAACCATAGTGTTCTGATGTAAAGTTCAGAATGATGCATAAAGTCACAGCTGTCTGAAAACATAAATCTCGACCCACAATGCTATGTGCTTCATGGCAGGCTGAGACAACTGTGTCTTGACAACTGTGTCTTGACATATGCTAACTTATCAGCAGTGACAACGAAGCGTCCAGTACTCAGAATCTGCCCAGTTTTTGTTCCCTGAACTTCTCTGGAAGCAGCTACAGACAGAAGAGGGTTAGATGACATCAATCACTTCAGGGAGTTCCACTTTTCAGTTTTGTGATATGACTTATGAACTATAGACAGATCAGCAGAGAAACTTCCATTCTTATCCCACTCAGATGTATATTTTGTTCATTTTTTGTCGTAGAAAACTTCACAGAATTTGGTGTTAGACTCCCTGTTGCTTTTCCCTTCTGTTACAAGATTAGCAAAGGAAAACAACTAAACATGGAGCACTGCTATTGAGATCGTAATGCGAACTGTCCCCAGTGCCTCTACAAATATTCTGTACATCCCACTTCTCCCGGAAGGGTTGGCTATACAAAAAAAGACAACAAAAAAACAACAACAAAAAAAACCTCATGCATTCAAATTACTAAGACAAGGCAAACTTTTAGTTCCAGTAGGGGATAAGAATGCAGCTTATTCCTCTTTCCTCTCAGCACACTTCGATCCAGCTATTCATTGACTAAAACTGGTTGATACCTCACAGGAGTGAAGACTTTCTGCAGCATAATGAATAATCACCACACATCTTGAGTTCCGAATTAGGAGTTAAAACAGGCAGACATTCATGTTTAGTACAACATCAAGTTGCACTGTTCCAACCACAGGAAAGTTGGTGCTCTTCCATCAGGTGGAAGCAGTTTGTGATTTTGAGTTTGAGCCATGACAGAATTTCCATCAGTCATGAACTTCACGATTTACGTTATGAAACTCTGGTCATACAGTTCATGCTGCAGGACAGTCTTCCATCCGCTTGTCTCACCGTGCAGTTCTAGCTTGATTAAAAGATTGTAGGTCTTCTTGAATTACTTCTTTTTACATTGGTCAAAAGTGAAAAAAAATTAATACTTCCTGCACCATTGAGTGTGCATCCCCACAGCAAAAATGTTGAGATTCATAGCAGAGTTCACAGAAATGTTCATTGATAGCGGCAGAGAGAATGAGTTTGAGGGATTTTCGTATCGTCAGTCTGAGGACAATACCTGATTATAGGAAATAGGGATTTGTAACTGACCACAGATTTTGTTCATGACAGATGGTGGCACATAACCTTTTTGAGCACAAAGAAATCTTGAGTTAATGTTTGATTGCAGTGTGATGATTTTGATGGCTTTGACCTTGAAGAATCAAATCAAATGGTCAATCAACCGCAAAAATATGATTTTGACAAGAGTATACATGTGATGTCTCTCTCTCTTCATTTGCCCTTGAAATTTGCACCCACTTTGAATGACTTGTTTTGAAAGTTGTTCTTTTCTCAATATCAGAGGAGCAAAAATTCCTCCAGAACTCTTTCCTTTTATCCACTTGAAAATGGATTTTCTTTCTTTTTTTTTTTTTTTTTTTCCAATTTCAGTTTCAGTTTCAGGACACAAACCAAGGTGTTGCTCCTGAACCTTAAGGCGGCTAAGTGGCCCTGGATCCCTACCTCTCTTTGAGATAAAAATTTCAAAAGGTGCTCCCATGACAGTGCACTTTCATTAGAAAAGGGAGATAATTTTGCTTTGAATATGTTGTCGTACTCAGGATTTGTGTCCTTAGAATCACAGGGAAGCGTAGGAATCTGAACAGTCAGAAGTTCCCTCCCACAAGGTCAAAGTTTGGTCATACTAAAGGCAAGCAAATCTTGAGGAGAATACATTTTTGGAAATTTTGAATAAGATATCTGTCATGTGAAGCATGAGCATTCGCATTCTCACAAATACACAAATCTTTCAAATATGCGCATTCCATGACTTAAACTGTTTATTGAGAAATATAAAAAAAAGAAAAAGGACAGATGCAGAGACTACCACCATAAGCAGACTAACTGGTTCTAGATAAAAAAATAAACCTATAACAACTAGTTTTGAAATTGAAACACTGGCTTGTAACTGATTTGTTGTGTATGTTTCATTCAACTTAAATACAAATCATACAAACAGATTACATGTTAACACTAAAAGAAAATCCATAAAATGCTAACATATTTTTCTAAAATTTACTTTCCACATTAAAAAAAAAACTCTGAAAACATGTTATCAGCAGTAGGAACAATGCATTGATGAGATGTAGATGTAAAACACCCAGAAATGCATGTTTAGTGCAAAACATCTTTTGTCCTTTCAGGCTTCATGTAACTTGTGCGAGAGAGAACTTGCATCAACAACCATCCACCAATGTAACAGTACATTGCTGAAATATCTACTAGTGGCCATATGCAGCGTTGTCCAAAAAAACACCTGTCTGTGAAAACTGACACACAAACACAAAGAAATAAACTGTTTTCTACAGTTATAAATGACACCAAAATATGAATCCCTTTTTTTTTTTTTTAACACCAACAGCAATTTCATCCATGCTTATGGAAAAAGAATACTTTCCATAAATTTCAGATCACTGGTCTTAAAAACAAAAATTCATACATACACACATTAAGTGGAGATGAAAAAGGCATTCATTTAATTCAAAATCTGCTAATCATTTCTGGTTCATGTAAATGTAAATCTTATTAATCAGCTTGGTATCAGGAATTTCTCCCCTCAATGTCTTTAAAAGTGATTGTGTCGGACCTTTGGGAAGGGGTTTCTCAGCTGTTAATGTCTTTTCTTGTGCTAGGATTAGATCCAGATCTTTTGTCACAGACAAACATACACAGAACAGGACACAAGTC
Organism: Conus betulinus; assembly: GCA_016801955.1. Classification (NCBI taxonomy): domain Eukaryota; kingdom Metazoa; phylum Mollusca; class Gastropoda; order Neogastropoda; family Conidae; genus Conus; species Conus betulinus. The sequence continues at coordinate 1,020,512 of JADBJO010000040.1, read as the reverse complement.
AAGATCCATGTGAGATCTTTTACCACTGTGTCATGGCAACATGTGTGTATTGTCAATTTTGGAAATGAATAAAGGCTCGGACTGATTTGTTACACTTGCCTGTCACAAAAAAATCCATTACGTTTTACGCAATGGTAGGTTCGTAAGGTAAGAGCAGGAAATGAAATTTTAAACAAATGCCACACACAGAGGAATTTTGTATATTGATCCCATACAGTGAGCATGTATTTTCCAATAACAAGATACAACAGTATATCACAGCCTCCATTTGAATTACACATGTTGTTTCAAATACTGTCCGGTAAACCTGTATTGCCTTTGACCAGCAAAAGCTTGAGACAGAGAGAAAAAAACAAACTGTTACCATAAATAGTAATGCCACATTAATTTTGTGAGACTTGCATCTTTATGTACTTTATATGAGATAAAATGCATAATATAAAAGAGGTGAATCACCTTGCTCTTTTCAATATCATTCCCCAGACTGATGTTCCTTTAATAAATAATTTTGTGAAACAATCTTAGAGTCAGTTTGAAATTGCTTTTCAAAGGAAAAAAAAACAAAACATATTTTACAATATGTACACACTAAATGATTAGGTAATTAAATGAGGACATTAGCAACTAGCGAATGGATTTTTTAAAAAAATCAAAGAACAACCCTTGTCCAGTGTTAAAACATTCAGCTTACAATAACTACAAATATATATCACACCACCACCTTGTGGATTTTCCCATCAGACAACTTAACTATTTGCTAACACACAATGTATGAAAAAGAAATCAAAACCAAACTCAAATGACAAACAAGACGGCAAACGCACGAGTAAATCTGACGCTATCACCTGGACCTCCAAATGTGTCATTTCACCTTTTTAAAAGAAACAGTGATCAAAATAAAAAGAGACAACTTTCTTTCTTTTTCTGTACGCCTCTTGTCTGTATGTGAGCTAGGTACATATGTACTTCCACGGCATTAGCTTGGAGTACACACAACTGCTTCATCATGGGAGTAAAAGTTACCTCATTCTATTTCAGCCAAGGGGGCTGTGTCTTCACCCATGTCTGTTGGATTACTTACCTGTCTGTCAGCAAAATTACAAAAAAAAACAAACAAACAAAAAAAACTACACACCAAAAAATAACAACAAAACTCTGTGAAAAGATGGAATGCGGTTCAAAAGTCGAATCCACGAATCCATCCAATCTTGGTGTGGATCAAAGAGTGGATCCAAGCCTGTCTTTGAACATCAAAAGTCTTGGATTTATCATCTTACGTTTTTGTTTGTTTGTTTGGTCGTTTTTGTTTGTTTGTTTGAGAAATGCATTGGACAGGAAATTAGCTAACAGGATCCAAATACATGGACGAAAGCTGTTTTTTGTTATTCAGACAAAAAAGCACACAACATGTAAACAAGAATAAATCTGGGGGAGCTTCTTACAATTTATGGAGGATATGTTTTTATTTCATTTCATTTATTTCACTTTAAGATGGGGGTGATGAAGGGGGGGAGGGGCAGTAGAATACAAGTAAGAACATCACAGCTTTTAAGGACCAGTCAGTTTCACAGATACTTCAGATAAGTTCATTAAAAATGAATAGAAACCCAATGACACGCATATATGGATGGAATGTTACTTCTTCAAACCTGTTCAATGTTTCTCCAATTAGCAACAGCAATGGCATTTGAAAAAAAAAAAAAAAGAAAAAGGAAGCTGCACGGCCAATGAATTCTTAAAAAAAGCAAAAACTCTCTGTATATCACAAATTAAATCAACTTATCATCACATGCATAAACAATATGTGTCCACAGAGAATCTCAAAATCACCTATATAAGTGACCTACTATAAATTACAGGTAAAAAGCAGCAGCTTTTGAAGTAACCAGTCGGCATCAGTCTGGATGAAATGAGATCAAATTAGCCAACATACTATCACCTGTTTTCACAACCATCAGTCTTTCCTTGATCTCCTTTGTTCCTCAGCTAGAGCCTCAAAGGTCACCACTGGCGAGCTTTATGCATGTGATCATAAAGGTAGCCACAAATGATCTTCAAAAATGATATTTAAGGACAATAACATTTTGCATCTTGTTTTAAGTGTCATCCATCCCACTGTCATATAATGGCCAACCATTCTACGGATGAAATGGGGATTTAATGTGAGTGTAGTTTGTGTTTCACAGGCCGCCACACATGGGACCTCAGTTTGAAGTCTCATGCAAAGGACTTAGGGGTGGGCTGCAAAGACACTGCAGAGAACATCTCTAATACAACTGTCTCAAGAACTGACCCACGAACCCTGGGATCAAAAGAACAATGCTCAGTCTACTATGCCAACCAGGTGCCCTTTCCTTCTCCGACTCCCATAGTTTTCCTGATGGGAAATGGAGAACCGTAATGCATACTGTCAAACTAGGATACATAAATCAAATTACATGTACAACACAGAACAGGATATAATTTGTATGAAACATCTCCCTGTGTAAAACATGCTTTAAAAACAGAAAGCACACACAGGCTTATTTCCATCTATAACCATCACTCACACTTATCTGTCCCACATGCGGAGCTCAATTGCTGTAGTCGAAGACATCTTTGGTTTACATAGTTCATAATGAAAGCTGAGACAGATAACCACGTTGGGCAATGTTGTGTGAAGTTCTTTTTATCATGTCTGAAGTAAATACAGCTGTTACATGTGAAAAAAATATTTCAAACAAGGATCAGATGGATAGATAACAATAACAACATTTACATAGCACAATAGCCCGTAATATAGGCTCAAAGCACACCAAGCACATTAACACTACACAATTTTACAAATGTCAACCAGAAAAAAACACTTTAGTACATATTCCACTATGGCTAGGTTATTAAATTTCATGATCAAGTCCATTTTTAAGTTCTGTTTTGAAGCTGTTCATAGTTTTAATGTGTTTCTTTTAGAGGGGATGGCAGAGTTTCCAGTAATGGGAGTTTTCGTAATGATATGATCTTTGACCAAATGATTTGAGATCAGTTTGAGGCTACACTGCTGAGTTGGCCGACTGAAAAAGAAGACTGTTAATTCAGCTGATTAGCGTTAGTACCAAAACCAGAAACAATGCCAGAAAATAATCCAAACTAGTTTGATTCAAACATGAGCCGATGGTTAGAAACCCCATCATGAAGAAAGCAAACCATTCTCATTAGTTTAACACAGCAATCCTCGAAAGAAAAATTCCGACCCTCAGTTAAACGATGCCCCCTGCAATCAATGAAAGAAATGCAAACCAAATGGTGCTAGACCACAGAGCGGTCATGGTGCTACGTCTGCATTGTCTGAGGGATTGCTCTGAGCGACACCATCCTGAGTCAAACCATTGCTCACAGGATCTGGCTCGCTCAGATCATTTCTAATGGTTACATCAGAATGACCCAGGTTCTGACGCAGCAAGGCAAACGACTTTGTCCCACTGGACATCTGGACACAGGGAAAAATCAACAATCATGACAGGTTTTTGTTGTCCAAAGTGAACAGATAATACCAAGGCACAAAAATGAATAGTATTTCACAAGAACTGATCGTTCCTGAGAGAAACTGTCAACCACTGGGAATGACAACTGGCCTTTGGATGTGATCATCAGCATAAATGCTTCGACATGAACATGAAAGTTATGTACATGGAATGTAAACCTTTAACAACATTTAAAACAAACCGGTTATTTTGGTGAGCAAAGGAGCAATTATGTCAATGAAATGGAACAAGGCAAGGGAAGATCTCTACAGTGGGAGATGGAAAAAGTCCATTTTTTTTCTATACATTCTGAATAAAGTGTTTCTATACAATTAGACATCAATGAAAATCAAGCTTTTCTATAAAATTAGACATCAATGAAAAATCAAGCTTATTTCACCATCTCATCAAAAAATTCTTGAAAAATTTTGCTTCTGGTATACACAGTTTGATCGTGTATGTATCTGCCCTGTGATCTTCACATGTATGTACTATCACAGAGGCATGCTATGACGCATGCAGGACTAAGCAAAGACTGACCTGACTGTTGGCAGCACTGTTATTCAGTGATCGATGCAAGCTGGCCGTGTCGGATGGAGGGCTGGTCTCTGTGGCCGCACGTCGCAGGTCTTTGGACTGCTGCAGGAACTTCTCTCCCTTCTGGATTTCCTGTTCCAGGGCAGCAATGTCTGCCTCTGCCACTGGCCACCCTTCTTCACTCAACGCCTGCAGAAATTTGCCCCGGTGCTCAGAAAATGGCACTGGCTCTTCCGTATCGAACCTGGGGGGCAACACACACACATTGTTGCTTGAATTTTCCCATTGCAGACCATGAGGTGATATCTGTACATAAATGAATATTCTTCTTCTAGTCAAAATATCCTTGGTGTGATTTTTAATATAAAAAAATCCCAGTTTTAATTGATCTCCCATGTCTTATTGAAGGCATTGCTATCACACTTGCCACTCATACCAACACGACAGCGCACAATCCGAATTTGGCACAGTACTGTTCCAGTCTCAATACCAGCAGTCCACAAGGGAGCCATCAAGGTTAAGTTGTGGTATGGCCTCGCACTTCTGCTGAGTCACTGATGGTGTTCAGTAGTGCCTGCAGGATATGGTCCTCTTAGCCCCTTCCTGAAGACAATAACTGCTCCATTACTGAATAAGCTGAAGTTGCTCCAATCCACATCCCCTGGCTTCTGCATCCACTTCACGCAGCCTCCTGACCCTCTCTCCACCCCCACCCCTCTCCTTGCCCTGAGTAGGGCAGACTGCCAAAATACTTCAACTCATTTCATGAATGCACATAAAGACTTGACTGAACAGTTGCTGGATCTTGGGTGGAGAAAGAATCAAAATGTTGTCAATATAGTTTCAGGATATGACAATGGGCCACAGAAACTGAGACCACTTAAAAGGAGAAAAAAAAAAATAATGTACGATGGCTGAGGAAGGTGACAATGATGACAGGCAGAGTAAGACAAAGTGACAAGGCTGCACTCCGCTCTTTCCATCATGACACATAATCTCATCATGCAGGCTAAAGAGATACATACACTTGTTTAGGAAATATAAGCAACACTCTTAGTGGTGTAGAAGATCCTCAAATGTGTGGTCTCAGTCTTCCACTTGTAGCCCACAGCACATTCAACTCGAGATGGTAGCCAACTAGGGCCCAAGAAAATTCCACCCAAGCAGGGTTTGAACCTATAAACTCTTAGTCATACGTCAGTAACACTAACCATTGCACCACAATACCTACATCAATTACTACACTACAGCTAAAAATGTGAAGGACTAATGACTGGAATCTTTGTAGGAGTTGAATCTCACAAGTTGCGAAACATCACTGTGTGAATGTCCACCCACACTGCATGCATGGCTCCTGTATAAACGTGAATGTGTCGTGCGCTAATTCTCTGGTTCTGTTCATAGCAAAGATATCCTCCTTCCTTGGACAAAATTCTTTTCTCTCCATGAAAATAAAATAACATTCAACATCATGTATCACAGCAACAGCTAGAAACACTCACTCTTGTTTCACGGTCTGTGGGAGAGCCCTCCATACTATACTGTCCAGACGCCTGAAAGAAAGACAAAAAAAATAAAAAATTACTGCACAGTTCATGCTATTTATAGCCTAGCTGACTGCAAGGGGCCATATCAGGACTACACATTCCTGACTTCACCAGTCAATCATTATTATGCAGATTTCTTCATGATGCAATAAGAGATCAGTCATTTTTTTTTTGCCTCCAGCAAATGAATTATTGTTTTTTACTCAAAGACAATGATAACTGTACGTACGGTCATTCCAAAAAAAAGTTAGCATTCACAAGCAAAGGCACCATCTTCTTCATCATTTCAGAGTACAGTCTGGGAATGAAACAAACTATTGCGCAATAAATCACCAGTTTTGCCAAATTCATGACATGGATATGTTTTCAAAAACAGAACGAATTAGGGAAACATGGCAACACACATAATCAAGTCCGGCATGAGATGTTTGAAAAAATATCTCTCCTTGGAGAATTATCTTGCATGGACCATTTTGATCATTAAAGGTATGGATAATGTTTCGGTAAACTAATAACCTGCACTAAAATTTCAGCATGAGTAAGCTTCCCAGACTTTTGAAATGTTGCCCTTGGCTCGCCACTGCACTGAATAAGCAGAAGTGATGGAAGTGATGGCCTACTTCTGGGCATTATGCCTTCTCAATGATTATTGATCATGGCAACACAGATGATTAGCTGGGAGCTGAGCATGATTTTAAACTACGACGGTTTAAAAATGATGGTAAATCTTGCTTGTGATCAGTTACATTTGCTTTATTTCAGTAGAAAATCTGCAGGAGTTCCTTTATTTGACAATAGTTTAAGCTACTGTAAATCCACTAAAAAAAAAAAAAAAAAATCAAGTGGCAAATACTGTGGTGAAAACGTAAGGTTTGGCAACTCTGCACAAAACATTGCAGGCTGCCAAATGATTTCTCCTGTATGGCACAACTGAACAAAATGCATAAAAAACAAAATGTTCATTAATCGCCTGCAAATTGAGAAAGAGGGACAGAACAGAGATTCACAGAATAGTGTGTCATTGAAGAAACGCATACCATGCCCACTTTGTGAGCATAATTTTTTTTTCACATCAACTTTCAAGCAATAAAAATATAACTGCATCTACCCACCAATTGATGAAACATTAAGTGTGCAGCATGTTGAGGATATATGACGCCGAAAAAAAAAAAAAACACATGCAAACTCACTGTCTGTATTTAGTTAATGCTTTCTCCAGTTTTTCCTCGTAGTCCTTCAGGTTGACAGCACCTGGGTTCACCAGGTGCACTCTGTTCTTCTCCCCACCTGACACGTGTGCTATAGGCATGATCTGGATCACACACACACACACACACACACACACACACACACACACACACACACAAATTAAAACAGTGTGAGCTATTATCACTGGGAGCAGCTATAATCACTGTGATACACTGCAGAACCAAGCGTTATGAATATTCTGTGTTAAAGAGCAAGGCATACAATAAAATTTATATGCATCCTAAATCTGTTGAATCAAAGCGCTTACAAAAGTAAATGAAAAATATCAATGTGAAATGCCTGTCCACTTCCAATCCTGTCATACACATGATAATAAATACATGGTTCGGGGCCCATTACCAACATTCCTCCTCCTTGCCCACCCTGTTACAAAGTTAAAAATCAAAACTCCTTGGTTCGTTTGGTTACTGTTCCCAAAACAAGGCGGGTGGAACCCATGCTTATGTATGTATGAACAAACCTGCCAGAGTTTCAGGCTGACATCTATGAGTGACTTTCCCTAGATATGGAACTGTATTTTCAAATGGTGGCAAAAAGAGAGGTAAATGGTTATATAGTGCAAATGGAACATTCATTTTCATATCCAGAGGCTGAAAGAGAGGGAAATGGGAGGACAGAGCAATAGTAATGTATTACTACATCTTGAGGCTGAACTGGAGAGAGCAGTGGCAGAGCAGCAAACAGACCCAGCTATTTTGCTTTCTCCAGTGTCTTTCTCTTCTTCAGAACCTACACCAACACTGGGCTAAATTACAGACCCCAAAACTCTGACATCTGCTGTGAAAGGACAGACAAAAAAAAGCCGACACATCTGTTCAGAATGTTTTCTCCACTGCTGGTGACAGGATGGGGCGTCTTTGGAATCGTTGGGTCGGAGATGGATCGTTTCAGAGGATATGCACTGAGTGTGGTTTCAGTCAGGGTGTTTGTCCCCTGCTATCAGTTCTGACTTTAGCACACCTCAGTCTTCATCAAGGTGGAAACACACTTTTCCTCTGAAGGAGATAAACATTCTCTCCTTCCCCTCTCTGCCTCTTCCTTTCCCACTTCATTGTTAGATTGGTTAAGTCAACCATCGTTTGACATAGTCCATTGATACACATTCTTGAATCATTCCACTATATTCAATTTGTACTTAGTCATCTTGTCAGTCTGTCGATTCGTTCCTCATGACACCTTCCATCCTCCCCCCACTTTCTCTCTCTTTCTCCACCATCCTCCTTCTTCCCCATGGAACATGAGTAATCATATCACAAACCTGTATCTGATTTTCTTAATTTCAAAGCACCTGTTTGTAGCAGATCAGGATATAGCTGGAGCGATGGGCATCTTTTTTGTCACCTACCTCATTAAGACCCTGGACAACACATCTGTTTGTCCTAGATCAGGATGTAGCTGAGGTGATGGGTGTCTTTTTTTTGTCTCATCAAAGAGCCCAGACAAAACATCTGTTTGTCCCAGATCAGGATATGGTTGGAGCGACAGCTATCTTTTTTGCCACCTACCTCATCAAAGACTCTGGACAGGACGTGTTTGTCCAGGATGGGGATGTAGCTGGAGCGATGGGGCACGAGGGTGGGGGCCAAAGCGTCAAGGATAGTCAGTCGGCTGGCCACGAGGCCGTGCTTCTTCAGCCACAGCTTGGAGGAGGATTCATACGACCTGGGAGTAAATCATGCACACAGCCTTCTGTTAGAGGTGCATAACTCTGCAGTACAGTGGACAGCATTGTCATGCCGTATTGTGTAGTGCGCCATAATGCGCTATAGAGTAGTGCGGCGCAGCGTGGTTTTGAGCAATGTTCAGTGGTGTTGTGTAATAGACTGTGGTGAAATGCAGAGTAGTATGTGTATACTGTGGCGTGCCATAACGTAGTGCGTTCTGGTGTTGTACAGTGCGGCACACTGTAAGACAGTGTGGTGTGTGAAATGAAGGGTGGTACCCAGTAGAATAATATCAAATAGCAGTAATGTGTACCCCTGTGTGCTATGGTGCAGTGTGGTGAGGTATAATAGAGTGTTATATGCTGCAGTTTGAAGCCGTGCAGCGCTGTGCTATGTCATATGGTCCGCTATGAAGTGTAGCATGGTGTAGTGAAGTGTAGCATGGTGTAAAGCAGCCTTATGTCATGAGCTGCACTGAGGTGTAATGCAGTGCACTGTTTTCTTGTGTTTCTAGTGTACTATAGTATCAGCCAGTGTAGCGTAGTGTACTATATAATTCTGCAGTACTGTGGAGTATTTTGCAGTGTGATGGCTAGATAAAATTAATGAAAACTGCGTGTGATTTAGTTCCTTCAGAAATACCTTGGTAAACAGAACTTCTTGATCGAAAGTTCTGTGTGTTTGAGGGTATACATTGTGTGTGTGTGTGTGTGTGTGTGTGTGTGTGTGTGTGTGTGTGTGTGCGTGCGTGCGTGCGTGCGTGCGTGCGTGCGTGTGTGCGTGCGTGCGTGTGTGTATATGTGTGTGTATATGTGTGCGTGTTATGCATGTTCCTGTGTGTAAGCGTGTGTATATATGTATGAGCGTGTGTGTGTGTGTGTGTGTGTGTGTGTGTGTGTGTGTGTGTGTGTGTGTGTGAGTGTGTGGGCACACACGCACGAGCATTAATAAACTGATATTTAATGAGAAAGGAGCAAATGAAAGACATTCAATACACATGAAAAAGCCACAGCTTTGCAAAAAAGTCATAAGTTGCATGTATGCATTGGCAAAAGTGGTAAGTTGACAGTCTGCAGCTATGCTGTGATGATTTGAGTCTTCTACCATCTCTGTTAATCTGTGACTAGTTCAGCTTATGTGGAAAGGGGAAGATCAAAACACTTTGTGCTTTTTTTCATATCTTTGCTGCACCCGTAAAATTTGAAGCGCAGTTTCTAGGTGGGTTGTATTTGTGCTTTTCCCTGCAGGAACGCACTTTCCATGTACCATTCTATTATGTTCACAGCCTTTAACTGAGACAATGCATATACCCACTGTCTCCATCGTCCTTGAATGTCAAGGAAGTGGGGTGGAAATGCTAATGGTGCTAACACCACCATGCTTGTATAAATATATGAATAAAGAACACCTAAAAACTAGAGCAACAGAACTATCTTACTTGGCAAGTTGTTCCCTCCTTTTCCTGTGCAAAGCCATTGGATTCGAAGCTGAAAGAAAACACAATTCTTTTACATGTAAGAATGATTACAGTGGAATTCCACAAATAAGCTCAGCATCATGCGACAGTAAAAGAAAGAAGACAAGTTCTGTATATACGGAGATGATGGATAAGTATGATTAACCTTTCTTTTTTTCAACTTGTCCTTGCCTTTTTGTGGGAACTACACAAGAGAGAGAGAGAGAGACAGAGTAAACAGTGTTTGTTGGGCATAGTGGTTAATCTCAGCAAACTGATGGCTAGAGACTGGGGGTTTCAATTCAGTTGGAAGCTTTCATCTCCTTGTAAGATTTGGAGCCCTAGCCAGTCCCCCTGGCTCTAGGTTGAGTTTGCCTTTGGCTCCAAAGGGAACACAGAACTGCACATTCCAATCACACCTATTTCCAGACTATGTCTTTCGAGAGCAATGCTTTTTTTTTTTTTTAGCTTGATCAAAACAAAAGCAGGTATTCATGTTTCTAATGTCAGATTATTCTTAGAGTTGGAAAAGTGTAGTTAGAATATTTCAAGTCTGATTACTGACAAAATACATAAAGAAAAGTGCAGTTAGGTTTTATCATTTCAGCCAGCCAACCAAACAGGGCCTTTTCAGGGTGTCACCTCATAGGGGAAAGAAATACTGTCTGTCAAAAAAAAAGGTAAAAATGAAGGACATACTTGTCTTATTGTATCAAACCAAAAAAACAGACCATGTGCAGCTTCCATATCCTTACTGATTATCACGAAACATTACAGAATTGTACTGAAATTAAAAGCACTAAATTAACAAACTCTATGCAAAGGTTTAAACCCAACTGGATTAAAATCCCAAACTGTGCATATACTGAAGATGGCTTATCATTCACACTAAAAACAAACACTTGTATACCTTCAGCTTTCTTTCCTAAATCTGCTTCACAAAAAAAGCAGGAGTCACTTATAATGATACTAATATTGATAGGGTAAAATTTTCTATATATCTCCAAACAATTAAACAGTGCCAGCAGCTGGTCTTCGAATCTATGGTGGGAACTGAATTCACTTGCAACAACCAAAAAATCTTTTTGGGGGTGGATGGGGGAACGAGGGGAGAGGTAGTGGAAGGGAGAACAACAAATTCACAAACATTTACATTTCCAAGTTAAGTTTTAACCACTTTTAAGGCCTTAAAAAAGGTACTTTAGTTTCTCCAAACAATTCCAAAGCTTTAAAGATTGTACAAACCCTGAATAACAAAAGCATGACCCCAAATCCTACGGTTCTTCACACTATTCTCTCACCGTTGACCTCAGTTTTGATTTCCTGCCCATTTCCATAATAGGTGCGGTGAATTCATGTCAGTCTTAAGGGCTGTCAGTCAGTGATATGGTTTCTATGCCAGAACAGATTCCCTGGGTCTGCGACTGAGCAAGAACCACTGGGGACTTGGAAGATGCATGCTGTCTTTAACTACCTGAATCAGTGTTAGTTGCAAAGTGAGGTGACAGTGGGCTGAAACCTAAATAAATCTTTAAAAAGTTTATATAATACTCTCCGCCTAACAACGTGGACAAACACATCACAAGACAGAACACGATGTGTTTCGACCTCTTAGGTCTTCTTCAGGCAAGATAAACAACACTCAGGACTACGAAAATGAAGAACGAGCGATCGCTTATCTTTGCATTTTCTCCTTCCTGATGGCTCGTTTTCATTCACTGCCCATCTCACACCAAATTTTACAAAAGATAAGTAAATGCTTGTTCTTCGTTTTTTTTTGTTCTGAGTGCTGTTATCGTGTTTTGTTTTGTGATTCGTTTGTCCCTATTGTTTGGCAGAGCTCCTATAAACACATTTTAAGATTTACCTGAATCAGAACACGTGTAAATGAAACAATACTGAAATGATGTGACAGCGGTCACAGCCTCTATGGTAGCTGGTCTCATGATGAGCCAACGCCGACACAGCTGCACACCGACATCCAGTATGGTTGCATCCACGCCATCAAGGGAGGTGGGATGCAAGATGTTGATATAAAGCCGATGAGAGAGCACGAAGGATGGAAAAGCAAAATAAAACAAAATGTGTGTGTATGTGTATGTGTGTGTGTGTGTGTGTGTGTGTGTGTGTGTGTGTGTGTGCGCGCATGTGTCTGTGTGTGCTTGTGTGCGTGTATGTGTGTGTGTGTGTGTGTGTGTGTGTGTGTGTGTGTGTGTGTGTGTTTGTGTGTGTGTGTCTGTGCGCGCGTGTGTGTGTGCGTGCCTGTGTGTATAGGGGTTGAAGGGGATGACTGAATGCATTCAGATGTGCATTGGATACATATGTAATAGTAACATAAACAATCATGACTTATTTCTGGGGCCAGGCACCTCGACCTGAATCCACAGCGGCAACACCCTGAGCAGTGTCACTCTCCTGAAGTTTCTCAGACAAAAAAAAAGTCACTCTGATTTTCACACTCGCTATTTCTGATGACAGAGCCCGAACAAAACGCTTGTAAGTTTCTATCTCTATTTCACAGGTAAGCATGCTTTGCTTACCCCCCTCCCTACTTCCCCACCATCTTCCCTTCCTCTTTTATCAGACTACACTGCCATTGTTTACCTGTTCTTCACATTTTTCCCACTGAATGAAAGGATGTCATCAATACCGCAGATTTGATACTTTTTTTTTTCTGTCAAGAAAGCACCTAAGAACCACCTTTGTTCACCAAATGACAAACTTCTGCTTCCAATGAGCAGTTAAAAGCAGTCATAATACATGTGAGAGAGACAGACAGATGAGAAAGAGAGAGAGAGAGAGAGAGAGAGAGAGAGAGAGCAGGGTGGAGGGAGTGGGGATGGAGTGGGGAGGACAGAGGAGACAGAAGAAAGAGGGACAGAGATATGTGTGAAAGCAAGATATATGTGTGTATGATTTTGAGAGGAAAATGATGTAAATACAACCTAAACAGAAAAAAAAAAAAAAATACAACAAAACTTTCACACAGTATTTTTTTTTAACTCTCACAGACATGTTTGATCAAAGTCGCATGATGAATAGAAGGGCAAAATCAATATTCATCACAGACACATGGGTTGTAAACTTGTAACATTTCACATAAACCTGACTCAAATTATATAAAGCCAGCAAATGAAGACATGCATGCACTTTATATGAGCAAAATAAAAAAAGCCATCTTCTGATTGATATAATTCAGTAAAATCAATAAATAAGTAAAAGCAATCACTAGAAACATGCACACAACCATGAAATCAAATGCACATGGTAACAAAACAAAGACAAAGCAAAAGAAAAACAAAAAACAGAGACAAAATGAGAATCCATGATATGCAGCTACAGAACCAACAACACGCAGTCAGACAGGACACAGAAAAAAAAAAAAACATAAGAAAGCAAAAAAAAAACCCTCAGTCTGTACTCCATGTATTTCACTATTCCATGTCAAAATTGTAGTCACACCAGCTCCCAGCACTGACACACACAATGACGCAGGACCTTTCCCGTTTGAGTGTTTGAGCAGCACAATACGTTCACCTCTGATGAGGTTCAATCTTTGTTCAAAACTCATCTCTCCACAAATGAGGCAACACTGGTCACAACAAATGTTAAAGAGTTCAAAAGCTGCTGATTGTGCAGGGCATTGCTGAATCACAATCAACTCCATGTTACAGGCAGAGCAAATGCGTACTCGCTGTTTCAGCAATCTATCCAGTTAAACACCAGTTTCCTTTTTCACACAAGTTCATCCCATGTTAAATTCCTACTATATAGATCAAGAGACGACAGTCTCAAAATGTTCTTTTTTTAAATGTTATCACCTATCTAATCAAAGAAGAATTCAAAATGTAAAGCCCACTGCATTTAAAGAGCCAAAAAAGGGGGGAAAATAAAGATTTTTAACTATCCTGGTTACCTCTCATCACAAGATTTTTATGCAGAAAAGCTGAAGTTAAAGTATGATATTACCTGTGAATTTATTTCAGTTCATAAAGATATCTTTCTCTTCATTATATCTTGTGTAAACGAAGTCTGAGGACAAATAACAGGTGCTTACATACCAAGATCTCTTTCAGTTGACACCTTAACTTCACAACAATGATTGGACTTTCATGCTATACAAAACGGGGATGTTCACTTCTCGATTCATAACAATGAGTGGACAACAAAGGAAACATAGACTATGTTCTTCAACCACTCACAAAATAACATTTCATGGGCACTTTAACTAACATGAAGACACTGTGAACAGAAATTTCTCTTGGAACGTATACATTTTACAACAGCTTCATTTCAGCGCTCTAAGACTGAACTACACTGACTGGCATCATCATCATCTATAGTTTGCCTTCAAAACAAATATGCTGGCGTTCTACTGGTACTGACGTAACTTTACACAGAACAAAAACCTCACAATGCAATTAACCACAACTGTACAAGAAGAAAATACCCTCTTTGGAATGTTTAACCACAGGCGCAAGGTCAAGCTCTTCCAATACTGAAAATGCAAGCACAACCACAGAGTCAGCATCAACCTTCTGCACAGATGGCATCAGCACATCTCTGTCATACTTTTGTTTTGTATCATCATTATTGTCCCATGACAGTAGGTCACAGAGGGGATGATTTATGTTATGCTGTTGGCATCTTCATGTCTCTCTGTCTTCAGTTATGCAAAACACTTGCAGGCATCGTTACTTGTCCAGTCCTTCAACTTGTTCATCCAAGACATTTTTCTTGGAAGTCCGAATTCCAGATACCAGGAGGGTCTTTTCTCTTTATGTAAGTGCTGACTTACAGTCTACCAGTCAAACATGTTTGTTTTTTCTGTGACATGGGAAGAGGCCGTTATCAAAAAAACATTTCTTTGCCAATGACTGGAGTTTTTAGCTTAAAATCTACTAACACAATCCAGTACTTGCGTCTGTACATAAGGATTAGACTGCCAGTAACCTGGACAATTTCATTTTCACATGAAATTAAATGACACTTGTTTTCCAGATGACACTGAGGTTCATGGCAGATGCAGCAAGCCAAACCTCATTTTAATCTTTTTTACTGAGTTCTAGTCGAGTCGAGTCAAGCCATGATGTTTGCTTCCCCTTTGTTGAGCCGCCATACTTGTTCAACAGATGTAAGATAATGAAGTGGAAAGAGAGGCGACTGGCTGTGTTATATACGTGTGGGAACACTTAGTATTCTTTTGAATCACTGAAAGACTTTAATTTTCGTGTTCATTATGATTCTGTGCTCAGTGTTTCTACCTGTTTGGCTGCTGCTGTACGGAAGACTCATCACAGTTATCATCATTCTGATCACCAGAATCATAGATGTCTCAAGCCCACAAAGATTCCATAAAAGCTCAGGTACTGTACTGTTTTAACACAGATCTAAGTCAAAGTCTCAAAAAGGAATTGACTTGTTACGATGTTGAAAACAGAACTCTTGCAGATTCAATTCACTGACTGAATGTCTACTGGGACTCTTGAGCATGTTGTTATGGCTTCTGATCATTTAAATTTTTAACTGGTAGCCACTGCCCTGAATGTGATGGTATTTTATTCCTCCCATCCCATGTCATGAGGAAACTGAATCTGGCAAGAAAAAATAAAATTCCACTCGCTAAAGACGACAACACAGAAACAATAAAAATGTTTCAAATTATCTGGACAACACCATCTTGCAAATTTTCTGATCCCAGCTTTACTGTTTTCTGTAAAGAGGATTTTCATGCATTTCCAGTACTCCTTGTGGAAAAATCATGAGTTTTTTGCAATGAAAACCTGAAAGTTTCAACTTCCAAAGCAGAGACTTCTGATAAAAAAAAAGAAAAAAAGACCCAGAGAATAACAGATCAAGGTGGTTACACATTTGTCCGCGTTCAGATTTTCTCATGGATGAATCTAAATAGCATACCCAAGACACAAACTGAGTTGTCCGCGTCAGGAGCACATGACTGAAACTGACCATGACTCATTTTTTTCATCTAAATCATACCCACTGACACACACTGAAAGCCTTGGAAAATCTGAATGATCAAAAGATGTTGTAGTACTGATTTATCTACATGAAGTCATGAGCTGTTATACACTCTGAAACCTAGAAAAAAACATTAGTTTAATAATCAAACTCAATGTTATGCACTGACAACTTCAAATGGCCTATTTGTGACTGGGAAGCAATATTTTTTCAGGATGTGTTGTATTCTGTCATGACCTATACATAAATGGACAGAGATCCAACTCAGCTGTAGGCCAGCGTGTACTCATGACGTATGAATCTCATTCAGCGTCCATGTCCACAACACTTTAAGCTTTGAAAAACCTTGTGGACATCAGTCCATCACAGAATGACACAACAGCATGCTCTAGACTATCATACCTACAGCATGTAGAAATGAATGCACCACCACACACATTTTCACTGAAACACACTTGCATCAGGCAAAACATCAATGTCTACTTTTCGATGCCAATGAATGGTAACAGTTGACTCCAGTACCTCAGTAGCCATTCACTTCATACAATATAGAACTCGTTTCAAAGGGAAGGGATGGAGCTGCAAATAATTAAGTGACTAAAAAACTGGTTTTGTGTTGGAAATAAATGAACTGATTATCCAGAAATGGAGAAATAAACAGGTTAAATTAAACCTGCCACAAACGCGGAAATTAACCCATACAATATTTTGTTGTGTGTGTGTGTGTGAGTGGCTAGTGACTGAGCTGCGACCAGAGACACAATTTTTTTCATACAAATAAAAAGTTCAAAATACAAAAAGTTAACATGATCACAGAGGGATAATGGTGCGATGGATGACAAACATTTTTTTCCCTTAACATTCAAAGGGTGGGTCCAAAAATCATCAGAAACTCTCACTGTCTGAAAATCATACAGGCCATGAAAAAAAATTTGCTACAGGCTGTGCGCTAAGATTCTGGAATAGGGCTGGTTTGGGGTTCCGACCACTGGGGGTTTTTGTTTTGAAGTCATGTTTAATGACAGTAATAAAAAATCAGTAATCAAAACTTTGACATAGTTGTGCTGTATTTAGGGTCAGCGATTAAAACCCAATTCAGTGGCTGCTTAATGATGTTCACACACAAAGCAGTGAAAATGCCTTTTTGAGTTCTCCTGACCAAAAGTTTTGATTTCACTTTACATTCTTTCAAATCTGATCTAACTGAACACACAAAACAAGCAAGCATCATTTAAGCAAAGTAAAAGTATGTAAAACTGTGAAAATGTGCAAACTCTGAATTTTTTTTGTTTTAAATTCTAGACAGTATGGACAAAAAAGCTACATCTCTACTATCAATACAGGCAGAAGCAAAAAAAAAAAAAAAAAAATAGCCAAGTAAGCATTTTCGCTCTTAATGCTATGCAAGAATATACCTCTCCATTTGAGATCAGAAGGTCCAATGCGTAGAGTTTGAGCATTTCCTTTATCATTAACAGGGAGGGGAAAGAAAACTTATGAGAACATGTCACATAATATTTGTACATCTTATGGCACAGATCAAAAGCAATCATGACAATGTCAAATGACAAGTGTCTCAAACATGTGCATTATCATCTAAAAAATAATACGCTACAGCATGACTTCACAAAAAGTAGACAACATCCTACACAAACTTAAAAGAAAAAATACTATTATTCCGCTCGACAAACAAACCAGAAGACAAAACACAACGCATTTCGACCTCTTTGGTCTTCAGGCAGTTAACAACATTCAGGACAACGAAAATGGAGAACAAGCGATCACTTCTGCTCTCAAAACTGGGTGCAAAATGGACGTTGCCTGCAGTCACCTCACTTGAAAAACTTCGAAACTAACACCTTACATGGTTTTCAGAATGACAAACTTTGTTTCTTTTTTTTTTTTTTTTTACCTATTTAACCTTGGTGAGCTGTATGAACTGCTTCTACTTTCACCACCATAACTACAACTATAAAACAATATCTTCTTCACCGATTCACCTTCAGTATCAGCTGATACTGACAATGGCAAGAAATCATCCCTAAATACAGAAGCTTATTAGGAATGCATTGAGCATCTCATGTACGTTAAAAGACCACAGGGTGGAAAATGTACTTCACCTTATTAAAGGTCAAAATTCCACAAACGTTCCAACAAGACCAGTTTTTTTGTGTGTTTTTCAGTTTCGTTCTTTTTTATTAAAGGAGCACATTTGTGAAACCTATTTATATGATTTTTGTAAAACTTGACAATCTGGTGAAAAATCAGAGCAATGTTCCCAAGCAACTTTGAAGAAGATTAGGAGGACAAGAACAGGGATAATCTTGGCTTGTTATTGTATAGTGAACCCATTCTGAATTGCGCTGTATTTCTGAAATCTAGAAAGGTTCTGATTGTTGCCAACAATGGGTTCATTTTTTGAAGGTGTTCAAATCTAATCCATTTTTTTTTTTTTTCAGAACAAACGATTTCCTTGGAAATAAAAAATTGTAACTATGTCATTCAGCTAGTTACTTTGTCTATTTATGTTTGAAACAATAATTTTTTTCAAGGATTCTTAATCATATACATTTCTTTCTGGCAGCTTCCCATCAGAATTTAA
Source organism: Conus betulinus (assembly GCA_016801955.1). Classification (NCBI taxonomy): domain Eukaryota; kingdom Metazoa; phylum Mollusca; class Gastropoda; order Neogastropoda; family Conidae; genus Conus; species Conus betulinus. The sequence goes on along the minus strand of JADBJO010000040.1, from coordinate 1,001,958 downwards.
CCTTGGAGCTGACTGGTTGTGTCACTGGTCAGCATTGTGAGGCTTGAGAGGATGATGAAGTGATAGTTATTTCTGTTCACTTTTGCACATGTCCACAACACAGGCATAGTAATTGGAACAATCCACAATACTACACAAGAATGCTATGCTAAACAATTAAGTAGTGGGGGAAAAACAAGTGCAGGCAAACAATTCTTCCGTCATTACAGTAATGACTTGGCAAAGATTTCAACTTAACAAAAAAAACAACAAAAAAAAAGGGGGGGGGGGGGGGGGGGGGGGCTGAAGATGAAGAAAATGGGAACACAAGGTTAAGAAAATATAATTATGAATATGAAAACCCCCTTCACTAGCTGCAGTATTACACAAGAGAGAAAAGGTAACAGATGGAGATTTTTTTTCTTTTTCTTTCTTTATTTCGCTATTTTTTCCCTCACAGCACCATGTCATGCAAGAAAAATATTGTTAATGCTTGATATATGCTGCCTTCAAATCGAACTGTTAAAAAGAGTGTTTCCTTGTTTGTATTGTAAAAAAACATTGATGTAACATGTGTGTAACAGAACCTTCACTGCAAGTTAAAAAAAAAAAGAAAAAAAAGGACAGTCTACCCTCCTTACCTGCCACAAGCTTGCGCCCTCGATGGGAGGACCTGACGGAGTGCTGGCTGCCTTTGGCTGACTGGGGCCTCTGAGTGGTCCTGGGTGAAGCCAGCGACCTAACCGGCGCGCGGCCCCAGGGCAGAGGAGGGCCTGGGGGGAGGAGGGGAGGGAGTGAGACGGGGAGATTGTGGGGGGGAGCAGAGGAAGGCCGAGGAGGGGAGTTGGGACGGAAGATTTCTTTGGGTTCCAGAGGAGGGACTGCCGATACACGCCCTGGTGCATCTGGCAAGGAATGGCCCCTGGACAGAGACAGATCAGGTATGATGGACAAAAGGTAAAAATGCTAAATAGTTCTGGAGGACTAATACAATGTTCCTATTCTACAAAACTGACAATGTTCCTATTCTTCAAAACTGACAATGCTCATATTCTTCAAAACTGACAATGCTCTTTTTCTTCAAAACGCTTGTCCTCCTTTGGCCAGCGAGCTGTTATGCCTGCTTTAATCGCTAATTTCTTAACTTTCCGGAGGGATGAATCTCATGGATCTTTCAGAGTCTGTGATCAGCAAACTGGCGATGTTAATCATGCAGGATGAGGCAATATAGTCATGTTATTTATAGCCCAGCTGACCCAGAAGGCCCTACACAGGCAGAGCCACTATCTTCTCATCCAAATATAACACAGTTAACAGAGCTGGGTGGGTTGAGCTTTGTACTTTTTCCTTTAGCAAAGAAAAACTTCCAGAATGGATGAACATAGAATGCCATTAGAGGGAAATGTCAGCTTCAAGCACGGTCAGTACAGGGACCAGCTTTAAGCCCTTTCCTAGGCCACGGCGCAGCTAAAATCATTAAACCACTACAGCAACTTGCTGCATGTTTCGAGTGATGATTCATCACCTGTACAGCAACTTGCTGCATGTTTCGAGTGATGATATATATCACCTGTATAGCAACCTGCTGCATGTTTCGAGTGATGATATATCACCTGTGCAGCAAGATAATAAGATAATGTTGCTTATAGCCCAGCCGACCGCAAAGGGCCGTCAGGGCTGTCACCACGTTAAAATCAACTCACAAGTCATTCATCCACACAATTCTTTAAAAGACATCGTCTAAAATCTCATCCAAAACTTTGTTAAAAATCTTTCCACTGTAAAATCTCAGATCCGATGAAAAATGTTAACCTCTTTCAACAACTCAAAGATCGCATCAGGCGGAACATCTCTGAACAAGGTTTTCATGGAATCTGCTGTAAAAATGTTTGTGTCTCACATCGTGCAAATCCCAACACTCTAAAAGAATATGTTTCATTGCGAGTGGCACATGACACGGATGCACCAAGGAGCTTCTT
>JADBJO010000040.1:987500-995000 GCA_016801955.1 Conus betulinus | reverse complement strand
AGAAGAAGAGGCCTACCTGCATGAGGACAAAGAGTCGCTCCTTCACAAACTGAAATGCTGTGCTGCATGGAGGCTGAGGTGTCAATCAAAATGTAGATCTCCTCCTCCACCACTGTCCCAAACAGCGCCCGGCTGCCCTGCTTCAGCCAGTCGATCCTGCACACAGGCGTGCCACCATGACTTGCAACATTAACAAAAAAAAAATTTTTCTTTTTTTTTTTTTTTTTTGTGTGCTGTCTTATCTTCTGCACACCTTCAATGGCGATACTCCAGCTCCCCCCCAATGGATAACCACACCGAGGTGTGTCCTGTCACAATGACAAAACTATAATCCACTGGAAGCAATCAATGTTAAGTCGTCGTAAGGCAACCCACCAAAGGAGGCACTGCACTGCAGCTGAATCCTTCAGTAGTCTTCAGTGATGCATGTCCTGATCAGATGCTATCTTGAAACCCCCCAAATGAAGACAATACTTGCTTACTTGAAGAGCCAGTGTGAGTGACTGTTCCCCTTTCAGAAGGTGCCACCACAATCCATCTACCAAGAATCCCCATGAACTTCAAATACTGACGACTTTGACATGAACCCACAATGGGAACAGACACAGAAAGGAAAACTGCAGGCCACCACAAGAGTAGGGACAAAAGACGACAGAATCCGAGACTTTTTCTTCTCTCTAGTGATGATCAATAAAGTTTAAAATGATGAAAACTGATGCTATGGAGTTCCATTTAAAGACAAGATTTAGGGCTGTGCTATATATATTTCTTTCCAAAATATATATCCTAATGTCAACCAGGCGTGAGATGCACAGTCATCTATGGTGTTGGTCACAATACTTGAGCTACACTCTTAGAGACACATCCATTCAAGGGATGAAACACAACTGTGATGTTCCATTCTTCCCATTTGAGTCTATGGCATTCTCAATTCTGTGTAGGAGCTGGCCAGTGCCCAAAAAAAATCCTGCAAGTAAATGTCCCCTGATGGGAAGTGAACCCACAATTTCCCTACCTGCAAGTCTGTGTAGCTAACCACTGCACCATAGCAGCTTGTCAAACAAGAATAAGACCTTTTATAGGAGAACATTGACACTGGATGTAATATCTCATGGGAAAAAAATCAACTTGTTGGCTGCAGCAAGGAATACCTCCAGGGGAACAGACAGGCTTAGACATCATGCAAAGAATCAAGCTCTTGACAAAGAGGCTGGGTGCATTCTACCCAGCATCCAAGTGGAATCAACATTCCCATCATACAAAACAAGAGCTGCCACTGATCCACACTTTGTGCCTAAAGAAGTCTTGGTATGAAATGCTGGGAGCTGACATGAGTGAAGAAGATTGCTGTGGATTCTGCATTTCCCCAAACCCCTTCTCTCCCTCACCCCAGTTCCTCCCTCAAACCTATACACAAACTCCAAAACAATGAGGAGGAACAGAACACAACAAATCCCTGAATTTCAGCATTCATAACAGCTTTCACAGTTAGACCAATGATTTTTAACCAACAATAACCCCCCGGTAAATGTCTGGACTGTCATATCTGCACACACCTGCATACAATCCAACACACTCAAAAAGGGCATGAATGAACAAACACATGCACCCCCTACAAACAAACACACGCCAAACCACACATGCAAATAGCAAACACACACACATACACACACACACACACACACACACGGGCATGCGAGCATGCGAGCATACACAAACACACATACACAACCACATACATACACACAAACACACACGCAATTTTGCACACACACACACACACACACACACACACACACACACACCAACACATGCACCCCTACACACAAATATGCAAAATCACACATGCAAGTAGCACACACACACACACACACACACACACACACACACACACACACACACACACACACACAAACATGGGCATGCGAGCATACACACACACACATACACAACCACATACACACACACACACACACACACACACACAACACACACACACACACACACACACAAACACACACACACACACACATGCACCCCTATACACAAACATGCAAAACCACACATGCAAACAAACACACACACACATGCACACACACACACACACACACACACACACACACACACACGGTAATGCAAGCATACACACACACACACATACACAACCACATACATACACACACACACACACACACACACACACACACAATTTTTTTGCACACACACACACACACACACACACACACACACACACACACACACACACACACACACACACACTCATCTATAACATTTTGACTTTAATATCAACCAAGGTCAAGGAGAGTTTCAGTTCAGTTTCAGTTTCATCAAGGAGAAAAAAAAAAAAGAAAGGAAACCTTTGCTGGAAGCTGCTCAGTGCCACCTGCATGCGCTGCTCATAGTTCCGGTGGACCTCTGGCGTGACCTGCACGTGCACCACTCGCCCATCCTTCCACCGCACCACCGGGAACCGCTCACAGTACAGGGCATTGATCAGCTTTTCTCGACCGACCGACCTGATACAAACCAGGACAACACTTTTGAGGTTCTAGCCCTCCACAACAACAAACATGTCACACAACATCACATTGTCACTACAGCCAAAGACTTCCTCAGTGTCTGACACAGGATAACACACTTTTATCATAAGTGATTCTACAAAGGACTACCGGCTGTTATGTTGTGCATTCGTTATGAATATATACATGAATATTTGAAGTACAAGTACTGGTCAAACATTCTGAAAGCCTGAAGTTCATGACCACTGGACAAATGTTCTCCACATCACAGCTCATGAAGTAATATGGACTGTGTTTAGCTTCCAGTTTCTTGTGTCCATTCTGGTCACAACTGACAAGAAGAATGTTAACTGAAGTTCATATGTTTCAGCTATTGTTACATCATTTCTTTCCAGTCCCAGACAACTGCACATTTTAACTTGCAAACAAAAACGCGATCCAAGTGACATCCTGATAACAAGACAATGAAAACCAAAAAAAACAAAAGGAAAAATTATTCTGGTGAATGCAGAGAAACTCCTTAAAAATCCACGCACACACACACAAAACATGGACAATCACTTACACACACACACACACACACACACACACACACACATACACATACACACACATGGACGTATGTATGACCCCACCTCCATCTTACAAGCACACACAAACACACCCATACACATACAAAATATGCCTGCAGGCACACACAGACATACATACACACAAATCTTGTATAACATCATCCCCATTCCCCCCTCCTGCTTTCCCCCTCCACACACACTTGACTGAAGTGATCTGCAGACATTGCTAACATTCACCATTAAATTCTTGCTTTTTCTCTATCAAGATCATCACTGTCCCTTCCTAAAAACTGGATATCAATATTTTCTACAATCATTCTTGAGCTTAGTATTTGAATCACGTATTCAAGATAAACATTCAGACCCATGACACAAACCCAGACTCATGATGCAGATAGGACACAATATTCTTATTTTCATCTTACTAAGATTTGGTTTACTTTTCTGCAGCACAAAATACACATCTAGAAATGGTCTCCCTTCACACCAACTTCTCATTTCATTTGTGTACTGTACTACAATAATAAACCTATCCTAAGAAAGACTCAAGTCAAGTGCCTGTAATCCACATGCCCAGTTCCAGACAAAACTAATCAGTCCCCCCCCCCCCCCCCCCAAATCACCCCTTGGCCTTCCTGCATTTAACCCAAGCTCATCCTTCCCTCTGCAGCCTCTCGGTTTAAAACAATTAACCCTTTCATCAAATCTTAAGCTGTTCTTGCAAGTGTTGTTCTAAGCAAAAGACATGAACAAAGAACATAACTATTTGAATGGTGCTTGTTCATTTTCATTGTCTTGAGTGTTGAGTATCCTGCCCGAGAAGACCTAAGAGATTGAAACGCGTCATGTTTTGTCATGTGATTCATTTGTCAATGTTGTTTTTTTTTTGGGGGGGGGGGGGGGGAGACTTTAACAATATTTTTTCAAATTCATTTGGATTTGGAAACCCACAGACACACAGAAGGCGTGGAGATGTACTCACAGCATCTGTCTGATCGCAGGACGGCCTCTCCAAGATCTCCACCACCCCGTCCTGATGCTTGAAGGCCACACCGGACAGGATGTCATAGAGGCTCAGCCTCCTGGCCTCAATGCCGTACAGGGCCAACCACTGCTTGGAACTCATGTACTGCTCGTCTTTCTCTGCTTTCCCCCCCGCTTCTCCCACTGATTCTGGGCACAGTGAAATCAGGATCTGGGCTACTGAGTTGCTGAATGGGTTGGACTGGCAGGATACAGAAATACAACTGCCATAACTCGATTTTTTGGTTTTTGAGATTTCTGGTACGCTATAAGAGCGGGCCAAGGGGCATAATCGTCCCAATCACATTCTATCAAAATTTTTTGTTTAACTCAACTCACAGTCATGGGGGGATAAAATCTTTTTTTTTTTAAAATGTCAAGGCCATTGTATGAAGCCATTTTTCACAAATGAAAGTTTACACACACACACACACAAGCACACACACACACACACACACACACACACACACACACACACACACACACACACACAATTTAAAGCATATTTCAATTTATAATACAAAGTGAAGGGCATAATGCTTAGCCGGATTTATCTACCAAGGTTTTGCATTTTGGGCTCTTGTATCAGGTTCTTTTACTTAAAAGCCATTTCTTTCTTTCCTTCTTTGAAAATTAAGTTTCTTTCCTCTCGAGATTGTCTGTAACAACAGTGCAGCACTGTCCAATTTTTTCTTATGTCCCCAAGTGTTTTCTCACACTAGTCTGATTACTTCTATTTTGACCCACCATAGTGGGTTTTCCTACTGCATTTTGTTAAAGAAAACCTGTAACAAGGACATTCAACTGACATTCTGTGGAATGGCTTTGGCCTGAAGCCTTGCTGATAATGTTTGATGCAAGCTGAACGCTGAAGCCTGCATGAGACTGTTATACAATGCTGTGCTGTGTGGGGGATCATCTCCAGCTATGGCAAGCTTCTAACCTAGGAAATTTCATTTGAAACGGAGGCACTCTGAAAACCAAGTGCGGCTGTCTTTCGTGCTGCAGTTACCCATAACCGCCTTTCATGCCATTCTCCAGCCCTGTGAAATACACTCAATAATCTGGCATGGGATTATGGGTTTGTACATCAAATGACCCCCTGGTCAGCTCAGCCATGGAATGCAAACAACCTAAACATTTGTGGAAAATTTCACGGCAGTTTGTGCTGAACTAACTGTGCTTGTTGTGTTCTTTTAATCAAGGTCAAGATCAAGATTCTTAATTTGTCAATGAATTAACAAAGGAAATCATTTTGATTTTGCATCGTTTCAAACGCATAGACAGCATGCAAGAGAGGGACAAAGATCAACTCAAGCAACTGGCACAAGTAACAGGGAGGGGCGGTGGGTTTCAAAGGGAGCAAAAATCAAGAGCCTGTGGGTGAATAGATCTTAACACTGAAGAACACACACACACACACACACACACACACACACACACACACACACACACACACATCATTCTATACACACACACACACACACACACACACACTTATAAAATAACAGCCATTCTACTAAGCACTTCATAAGATAACTGAAGGGTTTTGAGATAGGTTTATTAGTTGGAGACGAACTTATACTGATCATTTGAACAGCCAAGGGATACAAGCAATTTGCTTTGGCAAGGAATGCAACTCAGTGATATCTTCTCCCAGAAGACGAAGTTAGAACAGATGGTTGGCTGGATGTATGCGATTAGGATACAACAGATCCTGCTTTTAATCTTGTGCGCATATAGCAGATAGCTACCAAAAATGGTACCTCATTGCATATGGTTTTTGAAGTGATCTTTGCCGCACAGTTTATCGTTTTCCTGTCTCTGGCTGAGGCAGATGGACACCAGACAGTGACTGAGAAAGTTAGGATACTTTCAACGATTGACTGACAGAAATGGGTCAAGACTGCAGACCTGATGCAAAACTTCTTCAGTTGATGTAAAAAGTGTAGCCTCTGTCTTTCAGGAGCAAATTTCGTTTTAAAACAGTTAGTATGCGACATTTTCTATCCATTGCATGTCTTCCCTGAACTGAACGATGACTGATTGATCTGATTCTAGGTCAGCATATTTGTGAAGTATTTTTTCTCCATTAGTCTTCTTCAGGAGGAACATTTACCTTCCTCATACATAATCAATGTCACCCTGTGTCAACTTCCCATAGCATAGCAGAATTCATATTCAACACCTCTCTTTACAGAACTGACACTCTTTGCCTCTATATTATAGTCTTAAACAGGCACCTTGGAACTTGTGTTCTGTTTCATGAATACAAGGATATATACCCATTGCCATTTACAAGAATGTATACTTTGAGAATGTATATGGTATATTTTTGCTTTGTTTGTTTTTTCTTGCTCTTTCTTTTCTATTCGCAAGCTGCAGTTTCTAAAAGTATTTTTGTGTGTATATTTTCAGCCTAGCCAAAAAGTTGGTCATAGTGTTTTTCAGGATGTACATGCTGAAAATGTTGTATTGATGACTCAGTTGTGACATGAATACTGGGATATTTAATGTGCATCGCTGTGTGTTGATATTCTGCATACACATGAAGATGGATTAGGCTCTAGAAAACTGTTTATTTATGTGACAGAAAGGATATAACTGTTATCAACTGCAGAATGTTACACTAACATTTGTAGGTCGAGCTACTTCTGTCAACATCAACAAATTTAGAAGTAGGCGCTTCCTAACATAGTCAGTCAATGTCAACCCAGAAAACCCTGAACTTGGTGTCAAACTGCATTGTTTGATATCTTTGAAACAAAGGCAAAGCTGTTTTCAACGCACTTATGGTGCATTGGTGCCAAAGGTAAACCAATGGAAGTGGTCATTGTAAAGACCTCCCTGTTCATATTTATAAAAGAAAAAAAAAATTGATAGAAAAAAAAGAGGAAATATGATCTGACAGTTTTCTGTATCCTGCACATTCAACAAAATCATCAAAACTGACACTCAGGTACCGACCAATCAGGACTCGGCTGGGTTCAAGGAATACGCTCAATCAACGTTTCTATTTGCTGCAGGTTGTTCTGGCCTCTTCCAGCTCTTCAAAAAGAAGAACGACATCCTCACGGACACCGGCGCCCGGTGGAATGCCCCCAAACGTTTTCCTCTTCAACAGGATGTTGGCCTGACTGGTCAGTGGGTCAGTGGGCAGAGCTTCAAAGGAGTCCAACTCCATGACCACAGCATAAGCATGAAATCTGCATCATCACAGAAATGTATCAGTCCAGCCAATACAGTGTAAAGTAATAACTGGTTGTGAAACTGCAGAAAAAATGCATCAGTACAATAAAGACTGTAAAAGGAAATATGGGTTTAGACAAACAGCTGCAGATCTGATTGTTCATATATATTCTCAT
>JADBJO010000040.1:980000-982500 GCA_016801955.1 Conus betulinus | reverse complement strand
GGCACAGGCAGTGTTGGAGACGGGGGCCAAGCGGTCAAGGGCCCACATCCACTGGATGGCGTTCTCCAGGGTGTCATGAGACAAGGGAATGCATTCTGGGTTGTACAGTGCCATGTCTTCTGCCGCCCTGGGCACACCCACAAAACCTTCTTTGAACGAACTTGACCTTCAGCAAGATTTATATCTCATTAATCTTTAAAGTAGGGTATAACAGTTGTCTTAAAGTTAAGTTCCATATAAAGTTTATTTCTCTAAGATGATATATACTTGAAATAGTTTCTTCCTTAAAAACAGGGTTTTTTGTCTTAAAATGCAAGAGTATGGGTATTACATACCGAGACAAAGAGGAAGTGGTGGAGTGATTCGTGGGAAGACAGAAACTGAGATTAATACACACCCACACACACATGCACGCACACATTCACGCACATTCACACACACACACACACACACACACACACACACACACACACACACACACACACACGAAAAGATGATGAGAAAAGACAAAGGAAGAAGCCCAGGAGGAGATCACATTCTGAAAATATTCCCTTGCACTCAAAGCAAACCTGGGAGCAGAAAATAACACTACATTTTCTCAACCTTCACCTGATGATGTTAAATTTGGTGACGTGCTGGAACTGTTCCTTCAGCACTCTCTGTAGGGCATTCCGATACTGGTCAAACTGCTCGGGTGACATGTTGCGAATGTCCATCACAATAGTGACCGACTTCTCCTCCACCACACCAAAAACGCGGCGACTTTCAGAAGTCAGCCAGTCGAGGCGCCGCCGATACAGAGCCATGGCTTGCTCCAGGCGCTTCTTCAGTTGTGTTAGTTTCTCACGGCTGCATGTCACCTGAAATAAAGTGGATTTTTAAAAAATTTTGATTCAGTTCAATGCAAAGTATTTTACTCATACCACCAGTGGTATTTGCAACACTATGCTAAATAAAAAAAAAACTGACAGACATGCAATCTATTAAAAGATCACACATTCGGAAGATATCCAGCTTGCTTATGAAAAAAATCACCTGTAACTGTCAGCATGATGCCTGGATAATAATCATGTTAACAGTTTGAGGTATTATAACTCTTACAAAAACACACACACCCACCCCCCCAAAATCATTTGGGAATGGGGTCTAGCAAGAGAAACATTCAAAGTACTCACACCCACAAAATTTTTGTCCATAAACTTTATGTTTTCAGAAAAACAGGTGCAACATTCACAGAATCTTCAAGTCAATGATTAACAGGCTTCTGATAATTTGAAAACACAAACAACTATAATTTACCTTTTCAGACAAAAGCAAATGTTGTTTTCCCCCTCTTTCAAACACAAACAACAGTCATTTTCTTTTCCAAACACAAACAATAGTCTGTTTCTTTTTCAAAGTGTAACGATATCATCATTTTCTTTTCCTAACACAAATAATAGTCATTTTCTTTTTTAAAAATTAGCTAGCTTTTTTTTTTTTTCCCAAATACAAACAACAGTCATTTCCATTTCCAAACAATTGTCTTTCTTTTTTCAAACAAGCAACTGCCATTTTCTTCTATTTTTGAAGTGCATTTTCATTTCAATGTGAAATGATTGTTAGGCAGTCACAAACAACATTTTGTTTCCAGTAAGCTAATAAATGTAACAACACCGCTGACTGGCCAAATGAAAAAATTCATTTTGACAGAAAAAAAGGCACAGTTTTCTTTACTGGAAACCAATTTCAAATGTGCTTCGCTGAATCAATGAAAACCTGAACATCAGTGATTCCATTTCTCTTGCGACCTCAACTGAGACATCTTCAACTGTGACAGTTGATGTAGTGACATTAGGGCCTGAAATACCCAAGCAATGTTTAGCTGTCATGGGGAAAAGTAGATAAAGATAATCTACTTGTCCCCCCTCCCCCGCCCCTCCAAATTTCTACATGCGCTGCCTGAGTAAAGAAACGGTTTTAAAAAAAAAAAAAACAATAGTAACTGTTACTGGAGCAGTGTTAAGTCAGCAGATTTCATTCAGTTATGCCATTTCTGCACATGCGTGATTAAGGCCTAGTAGTAGTAAGATATACAATTCATTCATTCACCAGGATATAGATGAAAAAAAAAAAGTTTCCTATTGCATTAGTGTGTAAGAAAAGGAAAAAAAAAAAAATAAAACTGTCATTTTTTTTCCATTCATACATTCCCACAGTGAATTAAAATGATAAAATCTCTCTCTCTCTCTCTCTCTCTCTCTCTCTCTCTCTCTCTCTCTCTCTCTCTCTCTCACCCCTCTTCACCATGCACACATTCCAAAATAAAAAAAAAAAACCCACTTCAAATCCCACAGGTACTTAAAACAAAGATAAAAGGGAGTCGATCTATCATTTCCATGTTGACCAAGCACAATGTTTGCAGGCTGCTGATACGTTTCAGGTAAAGAACACACCTTGTCTTTGCAAGACAGCACTCTGCTAGAATTCTCTTATGAGAAAAAAAAAAACCAGAGGGAGA
>JADBJO010000040.1:945000-972500 GCA_016801955.1 Conus betulinus | reverse complement strand
CAGTGGTAAGCAATCATTGTGTAAATATTGTAGTAGTGTGTACAGCTAAAAGATATTATTCTAATTTTAAACAAAGTTTGTTTTTTTTAAAATCAGTGTATATCCATTCAAAAATAAATCCCGAATATAACACATTCAAATTCATGTTATGCCTACAGGGATAATAATGTGCCTTATATAGATCTTTTTTTTCCATTACTTCTTATTACCATGGATAGGTTTTTTTCTTTTCTTTTTTTTTTTTTTCTAACTGAAATTCACTAAAAAACTAAAAAAAAAAAAAAAAAAAAAAAATACTCATCACTTAATTCTGGGTGTATAAATTTTGGAGGAGGAAGAATGGGTGAAAACTGAAGACATCCCTTGCCGTTTTCAGTCCAGATCAAACCCTTACACCAGCACACCTCTACAGCTTCATGGCTTCATAAACAAGCAAACACAGCTCTTTCTTAACACCTTTCCTATCTGCTGAACATGGATAAATAAACAAAACCAAAGTTACCATGACTTCTTATCAATGCACTTTTGTCCATGGATATGCTAACAATCAGTAACTTAATCAGCATCTCAGAAGGTGTCCAGCCTAGTGCATTTAAACTATTCCCTTCACAAATGAGGACTGTGGCCCTTTGACACACTCATGTATAAACATTTTTTGTCTTTCAGTGTTTCATCAGATTTGACTCTTCAAAACAGAACCCTTTGCAAATACTGATCCTGTAAACCACCCTGTAAAACAGAGTGGCATGTAGACATCTATCTTGTAAACCATCCTGTAAAATCAAGTGAAAATCTGCCCACAGCAACACTTGTTGTTGTCTACTGATCAAACAAACCCTCCTGTAAAATAACATGGAGATTTTTCGACAATGTCACCATATGTAGATGTTGACCCTACAAACCACTCTGTAACATATGTAGTGTATTGTATGTTTGTAGTAAAGACATTTTAGTTAAGAGTAAGGTCAGAGAATAGAGACTGACAGTAAAGGGATGAAAAAAAAGGATAATGTAGAAGCTGAACGGAATAAATGCATGTTTGAACTTAGAGTTTGGTATCGTGCTGTGAGTGTGCCTGGGAGCATGTGCTAGAATCGTACTCAGTAAGTGGAGACTATTCTACAACATAGGCTGAAGATCCATCCTCAATGTCATCGCTCATAGAGACTGACACTACATATCATCCAGTAACATAATTAGAATGAAGGTCTATCTGCAATTCCACCACATGTAAATACTGACCCTTCAAACCACCCGGTAAAATAGCAAGGAGATCTACCCATGTCACCATACATATACTGACCCAACAAATCATTCTGTAATGCAACAGGGAGATCTACACTCCTGGTTTTGAGTTATAGTGCACACACACACACACGCATGCACGCACACGCACGCACACACACACACACACACACACACACACACACACACACACATGAATACAAGCACACTTACGAACAAAAACATTTCTCTAAGCCACAGGTTATACCTGTCTGTAGGGATTTTGTGGAGATCAAATTTTGAACTACCATAACAAAAACTTGGAACAGCAAAAAGAATGTTGTGGAAAAATACAGATCAGAAAAGATAACGTATGCAGTAAGTACTCCAATAAACACCCTCTAAACAGACTGCTGTTCTTTGAAGACAAACATTTCTGGCATGTTCTATCTCTGTCTGTATTACCTGAGGTAAGCATGGATACTGAATCTGAAGGTAACCAGATTTGCCTCTCAGTAACACCCCCACCCCACCCCTACCCCCACCCCCATAGGACCAAACATCGAAGATTTCTTGTAATAAATCCAGAAGTTCCACTGAATCAGAAACTAAACCGTTCAAACAAGTTATTCCAGACCTGCTCTGTAGTGTACTTTCAGTCCCCTGTTTTCGTACTAAACACTACCACAGTACCAGACCCACAGCCCGATCTAGCCTCTCTCAGAACCAAAAGTTTGCTCACACTTCCAGCAGTCCCACAGGACAAACTTATGATTTTGACGCAAAGCGGTTTGTATCAGATTACATACGGTACAGTCAGGAGCATAAGTGACCTCAAGTAGCTAGCAGTGGTAGATTATCTCAAGTCAAGGGTGAAGCATTCTGAACAGCATGCTCTGGGAATAAGGGCACTACTCTGAAATAATCATTTGTCATTTTTCATATGCTTCAGTGGCCTTCTGAGAGAAGTGCTTTTAGCACACTCAGAATTTACAATATAACCCGTTTGTCATTTTTAGCACGCTCCAGTAATCTGCTGACAATACCATGGTACTATGCTTTGAACACTCATAATTTACCGGTACACCATTATGACAATAATCCAAGTGTTGAATTTTGTGTCACAAGCATGGGCCCAGGCTCTTCTGTAAACATCAGAATTTCTTTCTGCCTTGAAAAATCCGTTTTTCATTTCACAAATATTTAACTTGCTTATCATTCCTGTCACTGACTAAAGCCATGTGAAAGGCTAGATGTAACTTTAAGTACTACAGACAATATGTGATTCTATAGACATTTTTTTTTGCTGATACATAATGACACTTGATGTTTACACAACCCAGAATACATAGTTATCTAAATTTATCCCACATGCTTCTGTTAAAGGCAGTTTTTTCTCATTCAGATGAAATGTATACCATTGTCATGGTTTCAATTTCTCTCTGCATGTCTACATTTGTGGTGATTTATGTCAAAGTGTTTGGTGTCAACAACTTCGTGGGGAGTGTCACTGAAGTGACAAGGTGGTACACTACAGAAGGAATGGTCACTCAACCTGCTTCCATGACTGATCAGTTATCATATTACTGTCAGCAGGGCATGTGGCAGGTAGTGTCCCCTATGCATGCTGATCAAAACAGACACCCTTTTTATATCACTGAAATGACTTGGCAGCAGCGCAATGCTCCTCTGGCAGGTTGCCTGATGATGATCTGATGCTGACCGCTCCCATGCGAACTATCACTGCTGATGCTGCAAACTGGATAATCCCAGGCGTTGCTGTGTACCAGGAAGCCGGAGAGAGGAGCGTAGGGAGTAATGTGAGAAGGCATGGAAGAGGAAAACGCACACACACACACACACACACACACACACACACACACACACACACACACACACACACACAACCCCCTCACCTCATTTGTAAATATGACAAAAACAGATGTGAGTGCAGTCAGATCAAATTCTAATCTGTTCATGGGAAAGGCTCCACAGGCTCTTGGCCCACAGTCCCAACAAAACAGACGTGGTGAAAGGGGGTCTTCATGTATGGAGACACACCTCACCCACAGCTTTGCTCAACAAGGTCATGGGGACGCAAGCCTTTCAATGTTCACAAAGAACTCTCATTTTCACACTTCAATGTCTGTCCTCAAAGAGTGTGGTCTATTCAAACAGTGACCTACGCTCTGTTGAACCTCCCATATCATAAACCTCTATCAATTATCTGTTGACTGAATTTCTGTATAATGTGTACACAATATCTGCATTCACCATGTTCAGTTTCTGCAGTATCAGGGACACGTTCGACAACTTATTTTTGTGCTGGGTTCCTTGCAGCATGGAAGTAACACTTCCCAACATTCAGCATAATAAATCATAGTAATAATACATCCATAATCATATCCTAAACAGAAAAAATCATCATTCTGTACATCTGAATTCATGAAGTGCAGTATACAACAAAACACACATTAGAACTTTCATATATATATTTCAATGTAAATGGGGGGAAAACCAGATACATTGAAAACTCCACACATGTAAAAACTTGAAAAGGAACACAGGTGACTGAAAAAAAAAGTATTCACTCAACAGATCACCAGTAAGAAACAAATAAGGGATTCATGATTTGCCATACAAACTTGTATCGCCTTTATTCACAACTTATTTTCCTGGACATAACCAACATTATTTCTCAAGAAGCAGTGTAATGATCCAGTCATGAATATTAATACACACACACACACACACACACACACACACACACACACACACACACACACTCACACACACATATGCATACACGAACACACACACACACACACACACACACACACACACACACACACACACACACACACTTACACACACACACATACACACACACACACACACACACACACGCATTAAGACGCACACACACACACACACACACACACACACACACACACACACACAACTTTTATGGTATTCTCTTCTGTGTAGATTCTAAGTCTGTTCTTCAAGCTTTAGAATCTGCACATTCAAAAAATCGTGCTGAAATCATATCAGAAATTAATATACTTATTCACAACCTTATGTCAAGAGGTATAACAGTTAATTTTTGTTGGGTTCCTTCCCATTGCTTCATATCCGGAAATGAATGGGCTGACAGGATTGCTCGAGCAGGTGCAAACAATTCTGACAATACGGCTACTATTCATATTCCCTTGAGCTTACATGAAGGATATTCTCTCTTACAAAGAGCCTCTTTTGAAAAATTTAAGGAATACTACAAAGAAAGTGTTCTCCCCCGAATACACAAACCCGACTCTTCTATACTTTGTTTGTACGAACTCTCGAGCAAGTAATTTTTTAAAAAAGGCTTCCACAGTAAATCCAGTAAACCGTAATACAAACATAGGTTTATATCCAAGACACAGTAAACAACTTCTCTCTTTATCACTTAGGTTAAAAATAAATGCATTTAGAACAAAATATGTCAAGAATATTCGATGTGCTTGCGGCGTCCTTGATAATTGTACAACAACACATGTTCTATACTTTTGCCCCTACTTTGATTCCGATTTGTCAGAATTTAGAAAGGATGCTTCAAAGTGCATATTCCAGGATACCATGTCTCTCTTAAATTTTTGTACGAATTCTTATGTTAAGCCCAGTTGGCTCAATCCTGTAATTGCTGTTTCATGATCTTTTTTTATACAGATGTTTGTTTTTTTACTTTTGATGGGTTTTTTTTCTTTTTTTTTTTTTTTTTTTTTTTTGTTGTTGTACAGTTTAATTCTTACTTAGAGTTTCTCCTCATCACACACACACACACACACACACACACACACACACACACACACACACACCGTCTCTAATATCACATTTAGTGAAAAGACGTTAAACTGAAGAACAACAACAACACACACAAATATGTATACGTATGTATGTCTGTACATATGTATATATGCATGTATGTATGCATACATGCATGTACACTACATAAGAACAGAAAGAAAAACACTACAGATAGAATTAACTGCACTTAGTATCAACAAATAATGTTTCTTCTGTGATTTTTCTTCCAAAATGTACAAGTCCCTCCACAGAGTGTGTTAATCTCATACACAAAGAGACAGACAGACAGACAGACAGACAGATACAGAGACAGAGACAGACACACAGACATGCAGAAACAGACAGACAGACAGAGACAGACAAACAGGCAAACATACAGACCCACAGACTAGACAGACAGAGAGAGATCGAGTGAGTGAGAGAGACACTCAGCGAGAAACAAAGAGAGAAGAGAGAGACACAGAGAGAGGGTAAGAGAGAGAGAGCGATGGAAAGACAGAGTCAGAGAGAGAGAAAAGAGAGACAGAGAGAACAGAGGGAGAGATAGTGTTTTCATATGCATATATGAATGTGTGTGTGTGTGTGTGTGTGTGTGTGTGTGTGTGTGTGTGTGTGTGTGTGTGCACGCGCGCGCACATGCGCCAACTGACAGATAAGTAACACACATGCATGCGCGCGCGCACACACGTACATACGTACACATTTTCTCTCTCTCTCTCTCTGTCTCTCTCTCTCTCTCTCTCTCTCTTTTCTCTTTCTCTGACACTTTGTCTATCTGCCCACTCCACCTCTCTTTCTCTCTCTCCCCCCCTCTCTCTCTCTTTCTGTGTCTCTGTCTCTCTCTGACTGCCTCTCCGTCTCAAAAAGCAACCTAATCATATCAGATTCTTGCATGTTGTGCTGAATGTTGCGTTGAGTGAGACAATTATGATTTCATCTCGTATTAAAAGGTTTAATTATGGCAGATTAACAGTGGCAGATTGTGCACATGTGTGTGTATGTATGTGTGTGTGTATGTATGTATGCATGTGTGTGTGTGTGTGTGTGTGTGTGTGTGTGTGTGTGTGTGTGTGTGTGTGTGTTTGTTTAGTAAAAACACACACACACACACACACACACACACACACACACACACACACACACACACACACGCACACACATGCATACACACGTACGCACACACACACACACACACACACACACACACACACACACACACACACACACACACACACACACATACGCACACACACACACACACACACACACACACACACACACACACACACACACACACGTACCACAAACTGCCACTGTTAATCTGCCATTATTAAACCTTTCAATGCCAGATGAAATAATAATTGTCTCACTTAATGCAACATCCAATGCAACTTATATGAGTCTGATAAGGTTAACTTCCTTTCTTAATTCTTTCTTTAGTTTTTTTTTCCTAAAGAATGTTTGTTTACTGCTAAAGTTCAACACAAACACACAAAACTACCACAACAACAGCATGTCCAGATGGCAGGGAAAGCATTAACTGCCAGAAAATCAAAATCACCTTGTTCTGTCAAACATTATGTGATTCTGATGCTTCTGTGTATTACACCATTAATTGGAACAATAATATTAATGAACAACAGATCTTATTGCACATACCCCAAGAAAGAGAAGAAGAGAAAGAGAGAAGAGAGAGAGAGAAAGAGAGAGAGAGAGGGGGGGGGGGGAAGACAGACAGACAGTGAAAGACAGTAAGCAGAGACAGAAAGACAGAGACAGAGACAGAGAGACAAGGAATGAGTAATAGACTAATGAACTGAGCATTAGAATGTTTGTGCATGCATGCAAATAAATACATGTGTGTGTGTGTGTGTGTGTGTGTGTGTGTGTGTGTGTGTGTGTGTGTGTGTGTGTATGTGTGTGTGTGTGTGTGTGTGTGTGTGTGTGTGTTGTGTGTGTGTGTGTGTGTGTGTGTGTGTGTGTGTGTGTGTGTGTGTGTGTGTGTGTGTGAGTGTGTGTGTGTGTGTGTGTGTGTGTGTGTGTTGAGTGTGTGTGTGTGTGTGTGTGTGTGTGTGTGTGTGTGTGTGTGTGTGTACTTTGAAGATACACAAAGGCATGTCTACACATGTGCATGCACCACCAGTGTATCTGTAAGCAGACAACATATTCTTTCATTCATGCTTTTACCCTGATAAGTAACTTTTGCCAGGCCTCCAGTAATATTGTGGGTATAGCTATGCATATACGGTGCAGGATGATCTAGCATCTAAACAGTATGTACAGATAAATGTTCATGACATCACAGCACTAGCAGAATGCCACTACTTTTCAATGATGTCCTAATCAACCATGTAAGATAAGCTGGCTTGTTTGTTTGTTTTTTTTCTTGTTAAAGCAGTGCTACAAAATGCTACTCTGCTAACAGAAAAACAAAGTCTCTGATCTATAGCTATAAATAATGGATACACTTACATGAGTTACCATCTGTCTCTTCGTCTATAGTTGAGGAGAGGGGAAAAAAAAAGGAAACAATTTGTCATGCATGAATAATTTTTAAAATTTATATAGATACATGTACTGATTAAAACAATATTATACTGCATGATACAATTCATAAAAATCATCATTATTATCATTATTGTTGTTGTATTGTAATTGTTATTATTACTATTACTATTGTTATCATAGGCATTATTATAACCGCTGTTATCACTATTATTACTGTCCCAGCTTTGGAATGTTGACATGTATAGCATTCAGTCACCAGTCAATGAGTCACGTATTACAAAGTAGAGACAAACTGCAACTAGTCTATCCCTACTAAATACATTGCATTAAAATATCATTTAGACAGAAAATGATATTACTGCATCTTTTGATAACATCACCTTAAAGATATACATATCAGGACATTTCACAAGGACACAGTTTCTCAAAGAGTAAACTGCAAGGAACTGAATCATTATTGCATGAAATGACTTCTATCACAAAAGAAAGAACATTTATGCTGTATGTTGCTTGTCTCTATAATATACAACTAGACTGTCATATATTTTTTCTTAACCTAGGGGTGTGTTTCTGTGCCCTGTATATTTTTCATGAACTGCCTTCTTCACTTTGTTCTTTATCCAGACGACCAACATCAATATTGAATGGATTCTGTCATTTTGCGTAAGGTTGCCGTTTGAAGCACCATTTATTAATGACTATAACAATGCTGAGCTCACTAAGAAACAACAATATCAATAAATGCATAACTTAAAAAAAACAAAAAAAAAAAACTACTTAACAGTCAGGCGTTCTGCAGGCCCTGACATGATGTCAGTCCCTGCTGGGATCTCTAGGTTGTGTCTAACCATTTTGATCCTGTTTCCGAGAGTAATGTTGTGATGGTGCTTACCTGATGAAAATGCATTTTTCATGTAAGGATCCACTGTCAGGAACTCAGCACTCACAGAAGTCATTGTTACTGCCCCTTTTGCCTCAGCACCGAACTTGCCTGTAGTTCTCACATTAGCCTCGTTTTTTCTTTTTTTTTTGTTGTTGTTTTTAAAACATGGTTCTAGCTGAGAACGTGCTGACTTTTTCGATGTATCGTGCTCTTACAAAATTCACGAGTACGAAGAAAAGACTTGTGAATTAATTAATCAGTCATAAAAAAAAAAAGGCGGCACCCTTGTTAAAGACCATCACCGCGTCAGCTTGCTTCCCCCCCTGTTTGGCAAGAGAGCTCTTCAGAATGCCGCCATGTCTGTACACAATTTGTTGCCATGTGCAAAAGTGGCAATAATAATAGTTAATTGATTTTAATTTTTGATCATTTTTTCCATTTTTTTACATTATAATCTCTTATTTTTTTATGCTATAAACAAAACTTATTCTATAAATAATCTTAAATCATTGATCACATGAAGTGATGACGTATTTTGTTTGTCACAAACAGGAAGATGGCTCCGGTTGTGCTGAAAACTTGTTGTAATGCTGTGAAATGGACTCCTGTCATTTTCATATCGGCCATTGTGGCTTGGTCATATTATGCCTATGTTGTACAGATGTGCTTCTGTAAGTTGATGTGTAACACATTGCTTGTTTTTCAATTCTGACAGTGTAAATGAAAACGATTTGTCAAAAAGTCCGTTTGTTCGTGCCACTTTTAGTTTCAGTGACTATTTTTACATGTAGCAGACGGTTTTTTTTTTGCTGTTTCGTGAAATAACCTGAGTACGTGTCTGTCTTGAATTCTTCGCTGTTCACGGTCACAAACAATTCTGTATGTCTTGTGGTTTTGTGTTGCAGAACCAGGGAAGGAGGTGGGGCGATAGAGCGGAAGGGCTAAAGCGCCCATGATTTTAATTGACTTTCCTTCTTTACACACAAACACACACACACACACACACACACACACATGCACGCGTGCATACACACACTAACACAGAGTTTATCATGTCTACACACACACACATACACACGCACACACACACACACACACACACACACACACACACACACACACACAGGGACACACACACACACACACACACACACACACACACACACACACACACACACACACACACACACGCACGCATGTATGCGCATGCTCAAAATCAGTATCATGTCTACACTCATGCATGCACACATGCATGCAGTGATTCAAAGATGAGAAGATTAGTTCTAACATAATACACCAATTATCAGATATCCCCTCTCTCTTTTCTGGTGAATAGTCCTTCAGTACCAGTGACTCTTTCTCTCTCTCTCTCTCTCTCTCTCTCTCTCTCTCTCTCTCTCTCTCTCTGTCTTCTGAGAAGAGAAACACTGCCCCCTTTTGTGATTTCTAAAATGTTGATGATGTCATCTGAGTATCCAGAGAAGCGTTTCATAGAGACAAGATTGCAAGAATCTGCGCTTGTTTCATTTCATAGCACATCCTTGTGGCAAGTGGGACTAGGAACTAAAGAGTACATGTAAATTTTTGCTGATGACACAAAACTTTATAATTTTCCAAAACTGCATCAGGAATTACAAAAGGATATTGAAACATCAGTAAGGTGGTCTGATACTTGGAACCTATACTTAAATGCAAAAAAATGTAAAGTACTTCATATTGGTAAATCAAACCCACAAAATGATTATGTAATGAAAATTGGGGACAAGGAAATAAAAGTGTCTAAATGTGAGGAAGAGAAAGACCTAGGTGTGACTTTCGACAAAAACTTGCTATTTGATAAACTCATAGCAAATAGTATTAACAAGGCTAACAGAATGATTGGGATAATAAAAGAGCCTTTACATTTGCAGAAAAGGACTCTTTCTTACAATTGTATAAGACATTAGTAAGACCCATTCTTGAATATGGCAATACTGTATGGTATCCAATGTTAAAACTTAAAGAGACAATCAGAAGCTCAAGAACAGGTTTAAAGAAGAGCAACAAGATGATCCGTAGTATAAAGGATTAATCATACCAAGAAAGATTAAAATATTTACAACTTCCAACACTAGAAGTAAGAAGAGTAAGAGGGGACGTCATTCAGACATATAATATTTAATGGCTTTGATGATATTGACATAGCATGCTTTTTTTGTACTCCACAGGTAAATACTACAAGAAACAGTGAAGATAGGATATTCAAACAATATTCCAGAACTGTATGGTAAAATTTACATTTACTAACAGAGTAACCAATTATTGGAATAAATCAACAACTAACATCAAATGTGCACCAAGTACAAATACATTCAAGAACCTTATAGATAAACATGAATCAATAATCAAAATTAGATATGACTTTGATGGTTAAGAAGACTGAGCTAGTCAATGACGGACCAACAAGACACCAAAATAGAGAAGGGGCATAAAAAGCCTAAATAAGCTAAGTTGTTATGATACAACGCCCCAGTCCTGATCTTGATCCTAGGAATAGGCAAGAGTTGGTTCAACTGTCTTGGGGCTATCTTTGAATATGAGAAGAAAGTGGTAGACAGTTATAATGTCATATGACAGGTGCATGAAAAGTAATAATGTTCTCTGATTGGATTGATTTATAAAACCGTGTAATATTGACCCTTCAACAGCAAAATGAGCTTGAAGAAGTAGTCACATTGTAAGATTTTGTTACATTGTTATGTAAAACAATTTAAAAAAAAAAAAAAAGAAAAGAAAACTAGCCCTTCAACAGTAAGAAGAGGGAGAAGTTACAATGTTAATTTTTTTTTTTTTTTTTTTTTTTTTAATGTTTGTCGTGAACCTATTTCGTTATTCCCCTTTCATCCCACACATCTTTAGCTTTTCACTAGTGATCATGAACTCGTCATGTCAGTGAGGGCAGGAAGTGCAGCAGCCTTAGGGCATTGCTTGTACAAGTTTGTTGGATTGTTGCAGCATAGAATTTTTAAAACGGTGAAAACCTGTAATGTAAAGGACTTAGCTAGAAGAAGTACAAAGGAAGATGGAAAAACTTTTCATCAAAATTGTAAAGCTTCTTGCAACAAAAAGTAATGTGTATTCAGTAAGAGGCGTTGGCTAGATTTGCTTTAGTCATTCATTAAGAAGACTGAAGTGTCAAGAAATGGACTGATATTCATTTTCATTTTATTTCCGAGATTACTGTTATTTATCTTTACATGTGGTTGAGCATGGTTTTTTTTTTTTTTTTTTTTTATAGGTATATATTTCACTAAGAAAAAAAAGTTTTCTGCAGCAAGACTTGTGTGATCTGACTTGTTTCATCATATAAGTAATTTGTAATGAACTCTGCATCTTACCCAATCCCACCCTTTTTTGCTTGCTGGATTTACAATAATTATGGCATAGATTGGCAAGTGTGTGGCAAGTATGAAACAGAATAAACTTAACAGGTCTAATGTTTTTAATCTTTTTTAGAATAACACAGATCAGACTACACCAGACTCGCTGCCACTACCGCTGCCCCTATCCCCTCCCTCTCCCCCTGTTTTCCTCTCCCAATTTTCATCAACACAGATTGATACTTACTACAGCCATCACTACTGCTGTGACATATGAACACACTGACAATGACTAATGCACATACAGACATGTTTAGAAAATAGATTTACACACACAGACACACACACACACACACACACACACACACACACACACACACACACACACACACACACAGAGGCACAAACACACTCTCACACACACACACACACTCTCTCTCTCTCTCTCTCTCTCTCTCTCTCTCTCTCTCTCTCATATACACATGCAGGGTCACCAGCATTTTTCTACCTCTCACTGCAAAGGTGTGTGTGTGTGTGTGTGTGTTTGTATGTGCGCGCGCGCGTGCGAGCATGTGACATACACCAAAAAGTGCATAATCAGGAAACCTGTGTAATGTGCAAGAATGCTTAGCATTTTACTTACAGTACTTGCGAACTCAGTGTTCCTCATGGTTATGTCATTGTTGATGCAGATGAAGAAAAATTTATGTCTCCTTCTGTTAATAGTTTTGACCCAGTTGTTAGTCACTTTCACCTTTTTTTTACTAAGTGGGTGAAGAAGAGCCAACTGAGCCACTAACATCCCTGTTTTCTCTTCCATTCCTTTAGCCAGTTTGGTCATAGGGGTTCTACAAGTACAACAGACTGATGAATAATAGAGTAGCTGTTGTCTCAGTATCTTAAGTGTTCATCATGGCATTTCTGAGGCCTTTGGGAAGAGCTGAGTGGTGCCCATCTCCTCTCCCAGTATTCTGCTACTTTTTTTTATTGTTGGTCTATCCATAATTGACTAAACACTGACATGGATTTTGGAATCGTTAACATATATATCAGATCATCAGTATGCACATGAATAGGACACAAACTCTCTCTCTCTCTCTCTCTCTCTCTCACTCTCTCGCCACACACACACACACACACACACACACACACACACACACACACACACACACACACACACACACACACACACACAATTGGAGGGTGGGGAAAATGTTTCTGTACTCTTCACCTACCTGTTACTGCTAGGATTGAACCCATATTACTCAAATTCTGAGGCAACAGCTTTAACAACTTGACTGTCTGACTCACCTGGTTTCACTATAAAAATTTTCGTTTGATCCCTCTGTCTGCTTGTCTGATGTGCCCATTCCCACCTTCTCTCTCTCTCAAGCCAAGTGTCGCTCTCTCTCTCCCCTCTCTTGCTGTCCCTCTGTCACTTTCTCACATTTTGTGTCACATTCTCTCTCTCTCTCTCTCTCTCTCTCTCTCTCTCTCTCTCTCTCTCTCTCTCTCGCTTGTAACATAAAAAAGTAAAGATTTGCCATGCACCTTCACACGCAAAGCAGATATTTACATATAAATAATTTATGCTTTTATTTATCTTTCTGTGTGTATGTCTGTGTGTCTGTCTAATTATATCCATTGATCACTAACAGCTATGTTTAAACTTTAAATTAAAGTAGCATCATATACTGGTACTATACAAACTCTTGTATTTTTTTCAGTTGGCCAGGTTAACCCCCCCCCCCCCCTCTCTCTCTCTCTCTCTCTCTCTCTCTCTCTCTCTCTCTGTCTCTGTCTCTGTCTCTTTCTCCCCCTCCCTTTCCCCTCTGTTGTTTAATCAACAACTGGCCAAGTACTGTAGTCTTCTGGTGAAGACTTACCCCATGTGCAATTTTCTAAGACCAGTAGAAAGCATTCAGTGAGCCTTTTCCTGAACTGTGAATGTCTCTGAATTGTTGCTGGTAATAATAATATGCCAAGTGACTAATAATCATTGGCAGTATGATCTCCACAGTTCTGTTGGCTAAGGTATAATTTGTAGCTTCAGTTGAAGGTATCGCATGTATAGTAGGAGCTACTGTATTGTACAGCCAGTTTGCCAGCTGTCATCTTTTTCAAAATGGTGTATGAACTTGATTGGCCTGTTCAAATGGTGTTCCAACAGTTGATTTTCCGAAAGTATGAAGTAAGCGTTTCAAGACAAGAATATGAAAAGAAACTAACTGAAAAAAAGTCCTGAGAACTTGAGAGGAAAAAAAAAACCCTGCAACCCCCAAACCACTATGTGAAAAGCTTGGTTGGTAGAATGCAGGACTGAAAATCTTGGTGATCCTGTGGTTGCAGGTTCAAATCTCCACCAGCCATTTTGGTACAGGGTGATTTTTCCTGGAGTTAACATTGGTTCTGTCTCCATTTCCCAAATAGTCCTCAAATGAGACTATAAACCAAGGTTCTGTGTGTGAAAACATGTATAACATCTTGCAAATGTACACATAAAATTCCATCACCAGCTTTTGGAAGAGAAAGCCAGTTTGGCAGTTGGTATGAATGACATGTTACACAGGGCATGCACTCTGCGTGAAAAATGGAAAGAATGAAAGAGTTGTTAAATTGAATGAATGGTATTGACTGAGTGACATGGGAAACGTCTGAATGAAGTGCCAACAGGCAGCTCTTCAGTCGGTTCTACCCGCGTGGGCAGCCCATTACGTAAACAAGAATGCGGATTGTAAAGCACTTAGAGCTTGATCCAAGGTGGGGGTAGGCGCTATGTAAGTACTCTTAATAATAATAATAATGTGTGTGTGTGTCCCCCCCCCCCCCCCCCCCCCCCCCCCCCCCCCCCCCCCATCCCCCAGTATGTCTCTTCTAACACGTTATCTCAGATTTTGAAAAGTTTTGTCTTGACACGAAGAAGAAAATGATACTGGGTTTTTCTGTATTGCCAGATTTGTATTTATTGTATTAATCTTATTCCTTTTTTCTTTCTTTTGAATTTTCAGTTACTGTTGATTCCATCGCTGAAAAAGGTATGTGCATGATGCACTTTTTCTCTTTGTCACAGTTTGTTTTTTCTTTTTTTCTCTCTCTCTCTCTCTCTCTCTCTCTCTCTCTCTCTCTCTCTCTCTCTCTCTCTCTCTCTCTCTCTCTCTCTCTCACGCGTACATGCTTTCTCATTCAAGTCTAAGTATGCTTGTCTTTTTTAACCCCCAAGGTGGTTTATATCATTGTTTATACTCTAAGCAAAAAAAAAAAAAAAAATACCAATCACTATGGCAAAGTGGGTAGCAACGTGTACTCTCAGCTGGGAGGTTGTGGGTTTGATTTCCATCAGTCATGTGGGATTTTTCTGCCCCAACCTGCTCCTACCCAGAGTTGAGTTTGCCATGGGCTCAGTTGGGAAGACTGGTACTACACAGTCGAGTTTCATCCACTTAATGGATGCATTTCTGACCAACACTGCAGGTGTGTGTAGGGTCTGGTTGATGCTGGAATATATTATGAAAGTAAACGTAGAGTACAGCCCTGTCATGCAGTCTCAGACTGGAGTGGAAATCCATAGCATCATCTTCATCATCATTCTCATCGATCAGCATTAAAAAAAAAAAAAAAAGTCTCAAATTCTGTGGTCCTTCATGTCCTGCTGTCATGGTGACCTCAGTTTCGATGTCCTGTCCACATCTGTGGCCTTAGTATGATTGCGTAGGTGTCACAGGTATCAGCGAGTTGGTGGGGGCTGTCGTTGAATGGACATGGTGACACCATCCACAGGGAGAGCTCACTCACACCAGCTCCATGACTAAGCAATCATTGCCGTGAGTATGAGGCTTAGTAGGTGGTGTCCTGCATATGTTGGATCAGAACAGGTGCCACTGAACACCACTAAAGTGACTTGGCAGCTGTGCAGTGTCTCCTCCGGTGGTGGGTTGTCTCTTGACAGCTTGACATTGACTGCTCCCTGTGGATTGCTGGTGCCAGGGCTGCGCTGGGCCAGGTTGGGCTGCACCTGTGGATAGGGTGTTGGAATGAGCAGTGTGGATGCAATGCCACTGAGGTTGCACAGATGATGGGACAGCAAAAGAAAAAAAAAAGGAAAAGATAAAAGAAAAGGAAACTCTGTGCTTATCTGTACATGTGTGTGTGTGTGTGTGTGTGTGTGTGTGTGTGTGTGTGTGTGTGTGTGTGTGTGTGTGAATAGTGCACTTCTTCTTGCAGTCTGTTTTCGAACACAAAGTTTTGCAGAAAGTTATTGCAATAAGCTGGTTGCTCTTTGGTGCAGATCCACACAGTAAGAATTAAGGACGAAACATAGAAAGTATTTAACATATATTGATGTTACATATGACCTTTGACATGGTCTTGAAAACTAACAAACAAATCTAGAGATTTCTCTCTTTGATCATTTTAATTCATGCAAATTAACCACAAGTATATGATAAATATTGTACTAAAGACACACTGTGTCACATATACAGTGCATGCAGATGGCAATGGAACAGTTTGCGTCTACTATCTTTCCATGATATTCTATCTCCATTATGTTGTAGTTTATGATGTCTTGCTATTTTTCTATAATATTCTATGCCCTGTCAAGGTTGATTTTGGACAGCTGAATTGCCTACATAGCCATCAGCGCCCATCAACATGTAAACAGTTTGCAGCCCACTTATTTAACCAATGATCAAACTCCACTATTTTTGGTCCAACAGAAACTATGGTTAACCAATTTCAGAAAAGTGAGAATGAGAATCAAAATGAAAACTACAACCAAGGCAATGAATGTTTTTCTTAGCTGGGACTGCTATGATAATTAGTTTTGTTTGGTTGGTAAATATTACAGAAAACATTTTGCAACTTCTGAGCCACTTTATCCAAAGTGATGGACAAGAATTTAGCTCCATGAGCATGTATGGATAACAAAAAGTATTGTTTATGCAGACATATTTTGAATACATATCATTTATATTACATGTAAAATGAAGTGATATAAGATAGGGAAGTCAGGAATGGACTGTGGATGGGATGGAGTTTAGTTCGGGCAGGGAAGAGGTCAGGACTGGAGATGACATAAATTGGCTCAGAAATGAAACAGCTGCCGGAAAAGGTTGGTAAGTTCAATATTATTTGTTTGTGTCCAAAGTGCTACTGCTGCTGCTGTATCATCCCATCCTCTTCATGTTTGTGTGGTGCTACTGGCAGACCATTTTCACAAAGACCGGCAATGTGCCCCGAGACGTGAGTGTCAATCACCTTTGTGTTTTCTTTATTTCTAGATCATGAAAGCAGTATGGAAGAAAGATTGTGGAATCTTACCTTTTGATCCAGGATAGATGTATTCAAGAATGAAGGGAGATAATGATACAGTATAATGCGTTTTTTAATGATTATGTTTTATGTGTGCATGAAAGTTGAGTTGCTATTGATGCCTGCGTATTCATGTTCATTTTATGCAAAATTGTTTTTTTTATCATTTGCATCATCGTTGTTTTCAGTTTTACCTGTCACCGTCAGTGGCAGAGCGGTTGGAGTCGGAGGCCAATGAAGATGTCCAGAAAGAAATGTTGAAACAGCTGACCAAAAAATTGCCCCTTCAAACTCGTACAATCACGGGTTGTAAGTAGCATGTGTTGCTGTATTGCATACCATGTTAGAACAGTTATTTGTTATTTGTGACATATGTTTAAGCTGAGACTGTTGTATTATATTATTTTACTGGAAATGGTAAAGGGTTTTTGTTTGTGGGGAAATAATTAAATTCTTTTTTTTCTTTATGGAACAAAGTTGCATAAAGTGTGGGAGCATCAACCATGTTTAGTTATGTCATGTTTATTACTATTATTATATTTTTTTATTACTGTTATCCCCCAGGTATCCAAGGGGTTCTTTCAGTATAAATATCCCCACCTTTTAGAAATTTCTCATTACAGTCAAATTGTTTGACTCTGCCTTGTATTTGAAGAGAAAAAGATTACCTTGAAGGTACCAGTGGAACCCATAGAAGTACTGTCCTCAAAACCAGGAATCAACATGCTCAGAGCAGTCCTGCACTGCCCTTGGAAGCCTGCGCTGTGTTGACGTGCAGAGCAGGCGTGCACAAGGCATTCCATTAACCCTTTCACTGCTAGACATTCTATTTTGCATAAATCCCCATCGCCAGCCATTTTTTAAAAAAAAACCTCTTATTTTATACCAGCATATGTGAAACGCGGATATCTCTGGAGCTAAACAACCAGTTCTCATGCTTTTTTTTTTTTTTTGTAAAATGGAGGAGATACAGTGTACTTTTATTATAAACATGTTAGTAATAGTTCGTCAACAACAATTTCAAATTTTAGTAATTTCATGTGCAAAAAGAAATGCAAACTAAAAAAAAAATGAATGTTATGTTTCTTCTCAACGTAAAAACTGAAGGAAAGCATGCCAACAAACTCTCAACAAGGGAAAAAAATACTTCCACTCACAATTGAAGACCAGAAAGTATGGTATATCCAACAGAAAAATGGAAGAAAACAGCCATAAATCCAACTACTCCAATAGCAGGGAACACACACACACACACACACACACACACACACACACACACACACACACACACACACTCACACTTCTTATGAACTGGTACACATGTATTTAAAAAAAAAGTCATTCATGCGCACACACACACACTGAACCCTGAGAGCCATTCACTGATGAATGTATATTTATTTCAAACACATCTCTGCTGCTGAACCCTGAGACCCATCACGATCATCACTCGGCCACGCCCACTTCAACCTCGACCAGCAAGTGTCGGCCTCGACCAGCATGTGTGTGACAGTGTGTGTGTGAAGTTTTGTTTAAGTCTAAATTCACTCCCTCACATAGCCAACAGTCAGTCAATGCTGGCTGGCTCAACTCCAAAACACTGGGCATGCGCGGTAAGCCACGGTAAGCCGACATCTGTCTGATCTCTCGTCAGCTCATCTCTCCCAACCATTTGGCCACAGTCCAACACCTCACATTGCAATAATTCGGTCAAGCCCTCATATCATATGTGTCCTTGTGACTATCTGGGTCTTCTTCATCTGTATTAGGAACAACTGACCATATTTCAATATTCCCAGTACTTGATCTGTATAAATGTAAGGCAAGGTCGAATACATGAAGTGCTTGGTGGTGACATCATAGTGAATGGAAAAACAATTGGAGTAAATTCGATAAAAACACTTAACTGAACAGTGTTCTGACAAAGCAAATGGCTGTGAACATGGGCCAGACCATCCCCCATCTATGATATTTATTGCTGGCTTTCTGTCTCATGAACTTGGATCATGAGAGTATCGGATTGGGTAACCTAGTTGGTCGCCTTTCGGCAATGTCGGCGATGAGCCGCGTTGTCGCCGAATGGCGATGTCGGCGGCATAAGGGTTAAAACATCAAGGGTCATAACTGTTAACTTGCAGATGCCACTATGTGATGGCCATGCATGCGACACAAAACCTCCATGGAAGCATGGGTGTAACAGCCCTTATTTCAGGACTGCAGAGCCTTCATGCAAAAGACACCACCATCAAACAAACTGCTGCATACATCCTGCAGCCCCACTAGTTGCTCTTTCGTCAGTAGGTGAAACCAGTAAACTTCTGTACATAGACGAGCTTTCGCCACACCATCTTACATGCCCTCTGAAGAAGATCATGGGTTACAGTCTTTTCCGCTGTCAGCAGGACTTTCCCTGTGTCTTTCGTTGCCATCACTGCGCCTTTCCTCAGAGTCAGCCAAAAGGCAAGCAAGAAAAGGATACATCCAAAGGTGCCAACCAACCCAGAGAAATACTGTCCTCAGCTGGCAAACCAATCAAGCGGGAGCAATCCTGCACTGCCCATGGAAGTTTGTGCTACCTTCACTTAGAGCACAGACATGCACAGGGCATTCCATTAAAGGCATCAAGGGACATAATCTAGCAGATGCCATTTTGTGATGGCTGGTGGATGTGACACATCGGAACACTTAAAATCTTGTACTGATATCCACTGGTCTTTCTGTCTGTGTGCCCCCACTGTCTTCATTCTGGAAAATATTTAATACTCTTTTTTTCTTGTTACATTCATAACATGCCAGCTTTTCTGTAATAATATGCAAAATGAGATTGCACTTGCTGCTCAGAGTGGGCAAAGGGGGGACAGCTTCTTCACAGGGTAAGGTTGGTTGGTTGTTTTGGAGAGTGCTGTTTTTTTTTTTTTTTTTAGTTAGAGTTCTAAAGCATTTCTGTTAGAAAAGGATCTTTTTCTGTTAGTTCTTTTTTTTTTTATATCCGATCCAGTGTTATAGATCAATGACTATGTCATTTAAAAAAAAAAAGATTGGAGTGGGTTTTATTCTTTACATAACTTCAAGAGTTGCTATAGTGTATATGTTCAATGATTTTTGCAGTTCCTCGTTACTGTGAGAAGTGCAAGTGTGTCAAGCCTGATCGGTGTCACCATTGTTCTGTATGCGCCACGTAAGTATTCTTAAGTTTAACAGTTTGGCTTAAGTACATTAGAAAGATTGAGGGACATGCAAGAAAAAAGATTAATGTCAGTTTACACAAAAACAACACTGTATGATTGAGTAAAGATGCAGACAGTCTTTCAAAAAGAGGGGAGGGTGTGTGTGTATGCACACAAATAAAGATATGTGTGTCTGAAATTATGCAGAAATTAATGTGTCAGCACTAGTTTTTTTTAATGTATGTGTGATGTTTCATTCATGTTCATGGAGCGAAATTTGCTTCAGACTGGAAGCTTTCTTATGAGGAAGATTTGACAGAACACTCTCAGAGAAGGGGCCTATCATTAAGTCATATTAGAAGAAAAAAATTTTCCAGAAAGGGAGATCATTTTAGAAATATAGATAGCACACAAGTCAGAAGTGTTTGTGGCGTTTTGCAGAATTGCATTCCTTTCTTCAACAGTCTGACAACAGTAGCTGTAATGACAGAGTTGCTGAAGTTGTTACAAAATTGGCAGGTTCTCTCAGAGATGGATTCATTTTTCATCATCACAAAATTCAGAACCAACCAGGATTCACTGTATCTTCATGAATAAAAGAGTTGGAACTCTCTAACTTTCTCGTTTCTGCAGCTAAAATGTGATTTTGTATTGTTCCAAATCAAAACGTGCATAATTCAATAAGCCCCTTTTTGTGGAATTGTCTGTTAACCACTTTCAAGGAGGATAGGGAGAGGGGTGTGAAGGGGGAACAAGGGGGATGATGACAGCCAGTAGTAAATGTTTGTCCCAGTCCTACAGCTGGGTTTGAAACAAAAAAAAGGAAAAAAAAAGAAAGAGGGGTGGGGGTAATGATATGGTATTCTGTCTTGTCTCAGTTTTATCATTTACTTGGTTTTTGCTTTGCAGTGGCCATTGACAACTTCTACCCCCCCACCCCTATCCCCAAATCACTAGCAACAGTTAAAAAATGTGTGGATCCGGTCTGAGAAATTGAAATTACCAGCGCTTCCATTGTTTCCTCCAAATTTACGGATTTTAGTTGAATATGAAAATGAGAAACTGAAAAAAAAAATTCAACACACACACACACACACACACTACATACACACACACACACACACACACACACACACACACACACACACACACACACACATGATAAAAGTTCTGGGGTAAGAAAAAGAAAGTGACGGTGGTATACATGGAGTGCTGGTTGCATCTTTGGTAAGCTCGCTGAGAGCACACATGGTGAGATCTCATGTAATTTTCTTTGCAAGAGTAGGTAGTTGCCACTTGGTCTGCCAGGTGTAATGCAAACTGATGTGTTGCTTTGATGTCATGTGTGGCAAGATGCAGCAAAAATGAAAGAGATCAACCTGCACAGAGTAATGGTCTTGCGTAGCTGCCAACCCTCCCTAATTTTTCTGGAATGTCTCTTATTTAGAAATTATTCCTGACATCCTGTTTTTAATGAACGTTGGCAGCAGGCCTTGGGTCATGATTGGACAAAAGGGGATAAAATACACCATTCATTGCCCACATTTACAAGGGATTGCAGCAGTTTGAATGTAGGTTTCAAACTTTTTTGGAGAGGGCTGAAGATTGGAGTGGGAGCTGAAAAATTCCAGGATTCTCACTTTTTCTCTGTGTGAGAGCTCTGAATGACTTAGTCTGAAGCTTTTGAACCTGCTGATTGACTGTCTGAAAAGTATAATACCAGGGATGTAAGGATGGGTAACTGATGCAGTGGTATTATGCCGAGATTACTGCTATTTGTCTGATTGTTTACTGTACATCTAACACTGTGCGTGAACGTGTGCGTGCTCATGTGTGTGTGTGTGTGTGTGTGTGTGTGTGTGTGTGTGTGTGTGTGTGTGTGTGTGTGTGTGTTTGTGGGTATGCATGTATGCATGTGTGCTTTTCAGATGTGTACTGAAGATGGATCATCATTGTCCCTGGTGAGTCCATGTTATATTTCTGATGAAATGATCTAATTGTCTCCTTGGATATTGTTAGCAGAAACAAAAAGGCTTTCACTGGAATATGGGTTGCTTTTTCCCCCTTTTATGTGCTGCTCTGTTTTTCTCTGTGTTTGTATGCATGTTTGCGTGTGTGTGTGTTTGTATATGTATGTGAGATGTGTGTTTTGTGTGTGTGTGTGTGTGTGTGTGTGTGTGTGTGTGTGTGTGTGTGTGTGTGTAAACACATTTGTCAACAGAATTTTTAAAAAGAAAAGAAAAAAAAAAAAATGAATGTATACTGCATGAATCTGTTGCTCTTAGTATGTCTTTGTATCATGATGTCAGTAGAGAACTTTTAGTCTTAAAGTGTAATACCAATATAAATTACATAAGGCTGTTGTCCTTAATTTTGTTTATTTCATATTTATTACTGTGTATGTGTAAATGTGTATGATTCTTTGTTTACTTTTCTCATACTTTAATCCAGTGTTTTGTGCTGTGCAGGGTGAACAACTGTGTGGGCTTTTCCAACTATAAGTTCTTTGTCTTGTTCTTGGGATATGCCCTACTGTACTGTTTCTACGTAGCTGTCTCATCCATCAAATACTTCATCAGCTTTTGGACTGTAAGTATCCAAGTCCACACAGCTTATGTTCAAAGAGTAAAGGATGGAAGACTTAATTAAGCATTTTGTTGTTGTTGGTGGGTTTTTTTTTTGTTTGTTTGTTTGTTTTTTTTTTTTTTTTTGGTTTTTTTTGCTTGATCAGATTATGAATTGAAGAGGAATTCAAAGTAAAGTTATAATGTATAGTATTTGTTGGTCTGTGTCTGTTGATTACTTAACCTATCAGCTGGCAAATTTTCTTCATGTAACATTTCAGCGGAACAACATTTTGGAAAAGGGATTTGGGGGGAGGGGGGGGGGGGGATAAAGTGTCAAACGCTTTTAGACAAACAATGCTGCTTGGATGGAATTGCCAAAAACAACTTCAATCCCTTACAAAAAAAAAAAAAAAAAAGAAAAAAAAAAAAAAAAGGAAAGGAGAGACAAAGAAAGTAGAAAATGCATAAGAAAAAAACTAGGTCTTTCCTATCCAGAAACGGAACTTGTATCCATGAGAACCTGATGGAGCAAAGCTTCATGTATTGTCAAATGTAACCAAGCTGTTTGTGTTTCTAAGTCAGATGGCAGACAAAAAGAAACTGCTCCTGAACCAACTAGGAGCCTTTTGGTTCTCAGTCTTTGACTTCAGTTTTTTTTTTTTTTCAGCAGTTACATGCATGAACATATCACTCCAAATGTTTTATAAAAATCTAATAATGGGTTTAGTTTGCTGTGCATGTGTCTGTTTTTGTGTGTTGCTAAAGTTATAAACTGACTAAGTGCCACTCATCTTGAAACCAGTAATAATCTTGAAATTATTTCATGCTCAAACATTTTTTTTTTGTTGTTGTTAATGACTTGTGAGTTGATTTTAACATGGTGACAGCCTTGATATGGCCCTTTGTGGTCGGCTAGGTATAAGCAACAGCTTACCTGATATGGTAATGAAAGATTTGCAGGGCCACCGTTGGCAGGTGGAATAGGGCAGATTGACCCTGAAGCAGAGAATAGTGAAAAGTATTTAAAAGATTAAGAACTTGATTTACAGACAAAAAGAATGATCATAATGATAATTATATGCCTGGAAGTGTTAGAAAGGAAAGAAGACATTTCTTTAGAATATATAGATGTACGCATTTGTAGACAAATAAAGGGAGATGATGCATATAGCAAAGAATTTCATAGTTGTGCAAAACATTTAAACTTTGTGAAGTCTACAAAGCATAAACATTTGAAAAATGGGTTAAAAGTCTTGAAAACAACGCACTTTTCAAGAACATCTCATATATGAATCAAATTATCATGTGTAGTGACAAGAGCATAAGAGTTGGCTTTTTTTTTTAATTTACTTGAGAGTAGATACAACAAATGTTTCTTTAATTAACCAAGAGAGAGTTTTGGGATTTTTGTTTTTTATCCTGCAACTATTTATGTAGCAGCTGCTTTCGTAGTTAGAACAATTAAAGAACAATATTCCTTTAAATGTGAAAGTTTCAAGGTCTTGGGAGCTGCAGTATGTCTACCATTAATGCTAAAAAGCAAATCTGTGTTTTAAAAAAAATGATTACAATGTAACTTTGTCAAAGCACAAAAGAAAGTGCATCATACTGCAGAGAATTATGATATATTGCTCCATTATTTTATAGAAATATATGATAGAAATTTTCCTCAATATCATTATTGTTATTGTAATAATTGTTTGAATTATTTTGTCTTTTGGGTGAATGTGTTTTTGAGGTATATCAAGCGTTTTCATTGAAGTAACATCATCACTCCTGTAGATCAGTCCAAACTTGTCAAAACAAGAAAATTTACTCAGACCATAAGAAAGGATTGAAAAGGGTAACCAAATTTTGGATTAAGCTAACAATGCTGCTGGGATGAATCAGTCTGGGTGCCTTCAGTTTAATCAAATCCATTTGGAGATTTAGTGTACTCCACTGAATTCATTTCATAGCAAGAGAACCCTGCCTTGATCATCTGCTTCTGAACATTGCAAATGTTTTATGTCAAAGAACTGGCCACCTAAGATTGAATACTTCATCAGAGATTGTGCGGAAATGATATGTTTCTGTGTGTGCCTGGGACATGTTTCCATATTTTGTTGAAGCATGCATACATATGTAATGTGTGTGTGCATGGATGTGTTGATGTGCAGGGTCCAGGTGGTGGTAATCCAATTCTGGTGATTTTTTTTTTCAGTGTCCAAAGCATTTGCTTTGCTTTTCCCTATGGAGGCTTTGTCTGTTGATATTTCCAATTCAGTGTTCCAGTTTTCTTGAATGTTTCATTGTTTGTTTTTCAACAGAAATATTTGTGATTTTGAAAAGAAAAAAAATAGAGACAGGCAAAGCATTTTAATCATTTTGTAATTCTTATTTCATGGTTATATAAGGAATCACTTTGAATTTTTATTATTTGATGCCTTAAAGGTTTAGACTTCATGATCCAAATTTATTTTACATTTTGCTTCGTGCCCATCTCTAAGATTGAAACATAAAAGATTTTCAATGAGCTGTAGAAATTATAAAGTTGTATGAACACTGGAATATAAAACAGTCATTGTAACACATATGTTCTGTTCAGTAAGTGTGGGGGAAAAGCATGTACATACAAAAAACGTGGGCTAATTACTATGCAGTTGTGTCATATGGAAAAAATATCCTTGTATAACAGTCATCACAGTTACTTTGACATAAGTATGTCTTGCCAAGGTTTGTTGTCACCTGGGAGTAACTGGACATGTAAGCACCTGTCAACTTTAGAACTACTTCAGTACTTTAAGGCCATATACTGTTCATTTCAGCAAGTTTGTGTTAATGTTGAAGTGCTTCACATTCAGTTTAGATACCATCTTTTGCAAGAATTTCAGATATATTCATCTATATGGAGTGTTTTTTTTCGAAGAAATTTCGATTTAGAGCATCCTTTTCATTTTTTTCTTTTCTTTCTTTCTTGTTCTTTTAGGCATGTTTTTTCCATTTGTGCACCATTATATCTTTAATTTACAGTGTGCAGTGCATACTGCAGAGATATTGTGATAACATATCATAAAGATACATATCCCTCGGTATGTTCAATGAAAATTCAAATGGAGAAGAAGTGTGTTTTGATTTTCTGTGTCATATAAGTTCGAACTGTTTTTGTTAGTCTTGTTATAGTTAATATAAAATTGATAGTGTCATACATCAGTTCCAACTGTATATATTAGTCTTGTTATAGTTGATAAACTTGATATGAAATTGATACTGTTTTTGGGTTTGCTCATTTTCTTAGGTAGGGCAATCCACATAGAATTTTTCTCCGTTCATTTTTATGTGTGCCTGTGAATGCACTGGCATGTGATTTGCCATCTTTCAGTAGGTTGAGCGCAAGGCAGCTGAGTAGAGCTTAGGATGCCATAAGTAATTTTTGTTGGAATTTGTTGTTATAATTAAATGCAACACAGTGTTTGATGGACTGAAGTAAAATCTTGAAATGAAGCAATTCCAGACCTTTATTTTGTGTGTGTGTGTGAATTTGTATGCTGCACTGATCTTTTATATGAGCTTTCATTTTTCATAACTGTCAGCACACATTTAATGGTTTGTTTCTGAATAATTACTTTGCATACTGATTTTGAAGAGAACTTGAAAAATTTTTAAAACAAACATGCAGACGAACAAAAAATACCTTACATTG
The DNA here is from genome assembly GCA_016801955.1 of Conus betulinus. Taxonomy (NCBI): domain Eukaryota; kingdom Metazoa; phylum Mollusca; class Gastropoda; order Neogastropoda; family Conidae; genus Conus; species Conus betulinus. Next base: position 945,954 of record JADBJO010000040.1, on the reverse strand, counting down.
TTCAGTTCAGTTTGGGTTTTTTTTTTTTTTTTTGGTATGTGTGATTGGGTATTTTAATTTTAATCTGAAATTCTAATAGTTTTAGTTTTACTACAGAAAACCTTTCAGATCTTTCCAGTGAAAAAAAAATACAAGATCACAATTTCATTCAAGGTTCAGGTCATTGGTATATTGTTAATTTTCCTGACTTCTTTCAGTGCACCATTTGAAGCCAATTCTTTCATTGTTATTAATACTATCATTGTTATCTTTATCATTATCATTGCTATAACCAGAGTAAATAGAGTCACTGATAGATGTGTTGAAAAACATGTCGCAGGGGGCTCATCATTACCTCATGGTAAGCTTTATGTTGTTGAGAGTTTTGACAAAGTTTTGACGTTGTTACTGGAGGTGTGGTACCAATCAGGCCATAGGGGTCAGGTATCGTCTGGAATAGTGCTGAGTTGTGAGGGTAGCTTTGCTGTCCAGGATACTGATACAGGATACTACTGGCAATGGCTTTTTCAGTCACTTTTCATGAATGGATAGAACCTTTTAAGTTAACAACCATTTGCTCGTGAAGGTTCACAACCATTTTGCTCTGGAATGAAAAGAACCAGGTTTCATAAGAGCGGAGGGAAGGGGCACGAAGGGGGCGTACTTTTTTTTTTTCTCTCATAATCAACAAGTTGATGGATCAAGCTCTGGGGAAGTAAACAGAGACAGTGTTGTGTTTCCGTATGGTAGATTTTTAGTGCAGTCCTGTCTACATTCCTGTCCACTGCTGAATTTTTCATGCTCCATCTTTGTTCTTTTCTTCATCTGGTAGACTCGGTGTTATGGACTTGTTGATTTTAATTCTCTCTCTCTCTCTCTTTCAATCTCTCTCTCTCTCTCTCTCTCTCTCTCTCTCTCTCTCTCTCTCTCTCTCTCTCTCTCTCTGCATAAAGCTGGGGCTGTGTTTTTAAAACA
>JADBJO010000040.1:905000-942500 GCA_016801955.1 Conus betulinus | reverse complement strand
TGTGTGTGTGTGGTGTGTGTGTGTGTGTGTGTGTGTGTGTGTGTGTGTGTGTGTGTGTGTGTGTGTGTGTGTGTGTGTGTGTTGCTTTTGAATATGGTGCTTGTGCACAGTGTGTGTGTGTGTGTGTGTGTGTGTGTGTGTGTGTGTGTGTGTGTGTGTGTGTGTGTACCCAAATGTATGTCAGTCAACTATAACTGGCATTTATTGGCAGTAGTGTGGGATCCTGATCCTTCTGTCCGTAGGTTCTGTGGTGTGGTGTGTATTCTCTGCGACACCGGTGTATTTTTCAGTTGGTAGTGTGCTTCATCATCTATGTGGTGTGGCCTTTTGTAGCTCAGTCCTATCTTTAGCGGTCACTTTTTTTTTTTTTTTTTTTTTTTTTTTTTTTTTTTTGTGTGTTTGGTTTTGCAATGTTTTACTTATTACCTTCTGTGGTGATGACTTTTTATCAATCGCACTTAGTTCATGAGTGAATCAAACCACATGTGTGAAAGAAAACTGACAGAATAATTGGAAGTTACACTTAGTGTTGTTATTGTTAGTTCATCTCTGCTAAACAAGACCAATTCCCAAGAGGCTTGCAAGATGTGCAGACTGATGCTGTGGATAATGTGCAGTTCCATCTTCTTTCCCGCATTACCTGGGCTGGAGTGCCTGGAGTGCCTCTGTGATATGGGTTGCTAAACATTTTATGCATTGTCAAGCTTTATTGTGAATACAGATGTTTGTCCTGAAGTTCAAAGGATAATAACACCAGTTTTTGTGGTATTTCATTGTGATTTTAGTGCTATAGTTTTTTGTTATGTTCTGAAAGTGTCTGTTTTTCAAACAAAACATTCATCATTATGTATTTTTTGGTCTACTCATTACAAACAAAATCAAACTATTGTGATGTCTGGCTGTAGCCAAGGATATAACAAGAAAATTTCCCAAGTATCTAAGATATATGTCAAGAATTGAAAGATCAGTGGGCATATCAGTGAACCTACCTAAGAAAACAAAAAATTGTGTCCCTTGATACCTGGATTGTACTGTACCCCAGAAATTCATAAATTTATCATATAAAACAACAATTGTGGGTTGTAAATTCACTACCAAATATTTACACAGGTGTTCAGTAAACACTAAAACCATTTTTTACTGGGTTTGTATGTTTTTGTTTTTGCTGCTGTGGGGCTTTGTATGCTTGCAAAATATGATTTTTTTAAAGTTGAATTATAATGATTATTTATTATATCATAATGACAAATCAAATATTATTTGCAGATATTATAGCCCTGGGTATAAGAAAAAAAACATGCCAAAAATCTAAAAGATATCTATACAAATAAATGAGCACTGATCAAATTAGTGAACCTACCCACAAAAAGTCAAATTTTGCTCCAGCTCACAGAAGTACAAAACTGATACAAAATAGCGGCAGTCAAGGGGTTAAAGAAGGTGAAACATAAGTGATAATATTTTTTGAATTTCTCACATTTTAATGTTGTCCACACCCCTGGGTGTAAACTTTGTAACTGACCCGCTGCATACATTTTGTACAGGGAAAGAAGGTTCATGTTGATTTGTCCTCAGTGTGATGCCGTATTTTGCAGAGGCATTCCGAGCACCAGTGTTCCAGTCAGGTCCTGACAAAGACGGCTTCAGCCTAGGACGAGCAGGGAATTTCAGGGAAATCTTTGGAGAGGAGCCACGTCTGTGGATACTCCCAGTGTTCAGCAGGTACTGACTGTCTGGCTCTAAGGCTCCTTGATTCCTCCAGCTTCCTTCTCTGCCTGCAGCTTCCTTCTCTCCTTACAGCTTCTTCTTTGTCTCCCTTCCTCCTTCACTCTTCTGAACAAGCTGCTTTCTCTTTCTGCCGTAACTGCTGCTAAGTAAAGAGTGGATTTATCTCTTTTATATGATTTTGGTATATTCCTTCTTAATCTTTATGTCACTGGTCCACTTCCTTGCCAGAGTGTGGATGCTTTCTGTGGTTTGGGAACAACATGAGGATGTGATAACAGTCACGGCAATGATGATCAATATACTAATGATAGTTACCTTTTCGAACGCACCTGTGACAGCTTTTGTTGTTTGCTCAGCTGTAGATTAGGTACAAAGGCGTTATATATGTGAAATATAATCATTGACACACATTTGAAAGATTGTATAAGCCACCTAGTTTGAGCACATAGCACTGATATCCGCAAAGTGCATTACATTAACTGAAAGTGAACCTATAGATGACTGCAGTTGTTCTGTTTTAATATGGGTCCAAAAGTAATATGTGTTTTCAATATGTGTGCGTGTGTTTAAAAATATCTGAAATGAAGATGCTCATTTGTGTGCTCCGTCACTTTTGTTGATTTCTTTACCATGTACCTGATGTCTTTGTATCTTTGTCAAAAGAGCAATCCCTTAATTGCTTGTAATTCAGAGTTCAATGAAGATACTCATTTGTGTGCTCCGTCACTTTTGTTGATTTCTTTACCATGTACCTGATGTCTTTGTATCTTTGTCAGAAGAGCAATCTCTTAATTGCTTGTAATTCAGAGTTCAATGAAGATACTCATTTGTGTGCTCCGTCACTTTTGTTGATTTTTTACGATGTACCTGATGTCTTTGTATCTTTGTCAGAAGAGCGACCCCTTAATTGCTTGTAATTCAGAGTTCTGTTCATGTTGTAGGTGTGCTTCATTCACTCATTTCCTTACTTTCGATTTTTATCTTTTGTCATGCTTCATACCTGTCTCCCCTTCAGTGTGTGTGTGTGTGTGTGTGTGTGTGTGTGTGTGTGTGTGTGTGTGTGTGTGTGTGTGTGTGTGTGTGTGTGTGTGTGTGTGTGTGTGTGTGTGTGTTTTGGTGTATTTGTATGATATGATAGTCTGTGTGCATGTGTGGTTTATGTTCATCTGTTGTAATTTCATCACTTCATGTATTTAGGATTCAGTTTGAACAAGTTGGGTGGAATAAGAAAGCCAGGGTTGCTATAAACTGTGGCAGGAAGGAGAAAGAAACAGCCTCAACAGACCACTAGCAATAAGTAGGTGGATGTATCAAGGCAATAGTTTGACTGTCACACACAAAATGGAAAAAGTTGGTGCCTGAAGCAGGACCCCTTCTGCAGCAGATTCAATGTGATGTCAACATCTGTCATTTCTTCTAATAGGATGCAATCCCAGCGCATAAATTATGGAGTAGGCAAAAGGAAAGAAGCAACCTGCACAGTTGTTCTTACTTTGTAGATTGTATATCCTTTTTCTTTTCCTGTGAAGTTCCATGCCAGACGTTTTTCTGCTTCTTCATTGTAAGCTTGCCGAAAAGTCTCTGAGACAGATTTGATGATTCGTGAAAAGTAAGTGTTAGATTTTACAGAAGAAAATTTTCTTATCACAAGTGCAACATCCCCTTATTTTCCAGCATACTGGGAAAGAGTGAACACAGCTCTTAGAGGTTCACTTCTGCAGACACTTTTCTGTGTTTTATTGATGAAATGACATATGGTGAGGAAAAGCTCTGCCCATGTGTTGTGTACTGCTTCATTTTTAGACATTTGCCAATGTGTCTCTTTTTCTTCCGCTTGACAACCTCACTCCCCCAGTCCATATCATTATTCTGTCAAAACAACTTGTCTACATTTCTAAGATTCTTATCAACATAAATGGAATAGAAATTCACATCTTACTTCAGGGGCGTCTTATGACCATTCTTCCTGTTAGCGTTCTTGAGTAGGTTACTTCTGTAGGAGAATGCATTAGTATACAGTCATTGAAATGTAGAAACATTCATTCAGTACGGAAATGTCAGTAATAGGGCTGTGTGAACCGAACATGAGAAGGAAGTAGTTACCATATTTCATCACACCAGCCAATGATCATTTCTTTTTAGGAAAATGTTGCCAAACATTCAGTTCTGCAGACACTTTTCTGTGTTTTATGGTGGTGAAACGACATAAGCAGTGCTGTAACATTCATTCCTGACACAGAGAAGAATAAAACGGAATAAATTTTACTCATGGAACAAACCAGAAGACATGAGGATGCCTGTTTGGCTTAGCTGGTTCGACCAACAAGTTCTCAATCACGTGCAAGTTCCTGCACTGGCCAGGTTAAAAGATAGCATTTTCACTGCCTGTCTGGATGTGTTACTCTGATGGTTTCAGAAGCACATGGTATCAGATTGTTTTCATTTCTCCCATGTCCGTCTGGGATGGTTATCGTGTCCTGCTGTAGTGACCTATACAGGTCTGGACATTAAACTTGGATGTAACCTAACACAAACTGAGATATTTGCACTTGTAGATGGAAGACTGCAATAGCATTGTAACGATGATTCACGAAAAGTGCACATATATTTGTGGACTAATGTTCATACGTAACGCTCTCCCATTCGCCCACCCTATCTCTCCCTCTCTCTCTCTCTCTCTCTCTCTCTCTCTCTCTCTCTCTCTGCTCACACTCACACACACACACACACACACACACACGCGCGCACACACACACACACACACACACACACACACACACACACACACACACACACACACACACACAGTCACCAAGGTCTACCCATACCCCTAGCAACAAAGCCATGCTGAGCATGACTGTCCGTGTCCTGTGGAAGTAAATAGGGGTGGGTGGAAGCATGCCCGTGCTGTCCGTCTGACCTCTGCCCTCTGTCCTGCTGCATGAGACATCCATGGCCACTGCCCATGTGCTGCCTAGCCTACATTGAGTGTGACTGGCTGGCTACCTAGTAAAGGCCGACTGTTGAGTGCCCTCTTCTTCTCTTTTGTTTTCATCTCCTTGGCTGCGGGCAGTCTAGGAGACGGAGTGTCATTCCCGTCGCGCTTGCAACCTGTAGTCAGCTATGACACCATGGGAAACACCCCCAGGTTAGCCACCGCACCTCCCCTTCACGGTGATCTCCCTCCCCCCCCTCCCCCTTTTTTTATTTTTATTTTTGCCTCCCAGCATGCTTCTGTGGTTCCTTTTTTTTTTTTTTTTTTTTTTTTTAACTTGTACCTGTCATCTGTCTTTTTTTCATGGGTGGTCATTTTGGTGTTGTTTGACATGTCGTTTACTCTGCCTTGTTTGTGAGTACCAGTTTTTGTTCTCTGTTGATTGCTGTCTGAAATAACAGAGTGTAAGGTGTTAGAGTAAGAGACTAGAAAAAGAGAACAAAAGAATGACTATGTCAGAATAATGGTATTGATAACAACACCACTAGTAACAGCAAACCATCCAGTATAAGAACAGTAAAAAAGAAAAAAAGAAAAATGGAAATTGACTTGAAATATATTGTAAAGAATAGTGCAGTGATATAAGTCTTCAAGTTAGCTATTCATTTCAGCCTCATAGTTTAAGTTAAGATATTGAATTATTAAATGAACACACACATACACTACCATTCATATAAGCGGTATTCATAGACAAATATAAATGACAATAGTTGGACCAGCCACTGTAGTGCAGTGGTAAGCTGTAAAGACTTTTTTGCTAGAAATCGTTAGATCGAGTCCCATCAAAGGCATTTATTTTGTGGGGGGTTTAGGCTCTGCCGGCTCCAACTCAGCTTTGAGCATACTAATGATCTGAATTGAGAAGAATGGAACCACACAGTAGAGTTTCATCCATTTAAAGGATGCATGTCTGAGAGTGTTGCTCAAAGTTCATGACCAGCCCCGCAGGTACCTTTATCTTTCGGGTCTGGTTGATGCATGGAATGTATTATGGACACAAGTGCAGAGTAAAACCCTGTCATGTACTCTTATGCCAAAATGGAATATTGTAGCATCATCTTTCTCATCCTCATTGTTCCTCCAAAAAAGAAAAATCTCTACTCTTCTTCTTGCACTGTTCTTGTGGTTACCTCAGTTTTGACTTCGTCTTCATACTTGCAGCTCTGGTAAGTTGACATCAATATCGCCATGTTCCTTGGAGTCTGTTTTTAGATGGACATGGTGGTGCGCTATGGAGGGGAACAATCTTGCTTTGCAGCTGAGCAGTTGTCAGTACAGAACGTAGTAGTTGGTGTCGTGCATATGTTGGATTAGTACAGGCACCGTTGATACCACTTGGTCGTTGTGAAGTGTTTCCACTGGTGAGTTGCTTAATGACAAAACTGATATGATAGGTCCCTGTGGACTTAGTGCTGGGGTTGCGACCTTTTTGAAACCAGGTGTGCATGTGTAGGGGGAGCCAGAAGGGGTGGTAGGGGAATAACGTAAGATGAGACAGCCAAAAAAGAGGAGAAAAATGAATGTGGTAATGGAACATTTCTAGAGTGCATTCTAGAACTTCATGGAGCTTTACACTATCATTTGAAGACACATGTACACATAGGTATCCAGAAAATAAGAACACTGTCTTGTACACATTTTGCTCTGTTGAGATGTATCTTCCCTTCACCTTCCCACCCCTCACCCCCCACCCCCCTTACACCTTCCACCCCTTCCTATCCACTCTTACACACACACACACACACACACACACACACACACACACACACACACACACACACACACACACACACACACACTCACTCACTTAGACTCCCATCATCCACACACATATACAAACACTCTGACTAAGCAGACATGCATATATATCCCACCCTTTCTGCTAGGCGCACGCACACACATACACACACACACACACAGCAAAACATGTATGCATGTGGACGCTCATGTAAGAGACAAAAACAAATCTGGAAATTGGAAGTGTAGAGCGGATTGTTTATGTAAAAAAAAAAAAAAAACAGCTGAAAAAGATATATTTTAAGATTTGTTTCAAAAGATAAAAGTGATTAACTGCAACAGACAGGGATGCAAGGAATGACATGTCTGAACTTCAGAAGAGCTGAATACTCTTCCAACGTGTTCTTTACCATTGAATTTAACTTTGTTAAAAGGTGAAATAGGATGGCAGTGCATTGTTCAGATTTTGTCTACCTTTTTGGTTAAAAATTTAACAAAATCTGAAAGAGAGGCAGTTTGACTTGCTTGTAAATGAATTAAGAAACAGGATGATAAAGGGCAAAGGGTGGATGGGGAATGTGTAGTACAGCAAGCGTGTAATTAAACTGAAAAAAAAAAAAAGCATATGGTAAGGGGATGGGGTGAAAGTGGGGGTTTATATTCAGGCTGATGTTGCACACACATTTGATTCAAAAGTTTGAATGAAATTGGAAACATGATGTGTTGTGTCTACATCTGTGGATACTTGTCTGCCATCTTGAAATGAGTTTGGAGTCATTGGATGTTATGAATCAGGTTCCGGTGTTGGAAGGCAACATTCACGCTTCACAGACTTAATGGCAGATTAATCAATATTGAGACATTGTAGACTTTAGACTGCAGACATAATTCAACAGCAGGAAGGCCAAGTTCAGTAACGAGAGTATAAAAAAAAAAAAAGAAAAATCGCTAAAGGTGATCATGATTTTTCCGCCTCTGTCGATTAATTTCATTGTCTGCCATTTGGATTTCTGTAGGTCAGGTTAAAACCATGCAACAACTGGCAACTTTCCATCTTCTTAGTCCACTATACTGTCATGTGCAAAGCAAAAAGTGCAAGTCAAACTTGCTGTTGAGTCTCACTTGCCACATCACTTACGAGTGCAATGCTTGTGGAAGTTTGAATGTCTTTGACACTTAAAATGACAAAATGCTACGTTTTGTGCTTTGGAGACCTTGGCTGCTGTGGAAGTTAATCCCAGTCTTTGATACTTAAAATGACAAATGCTACGCTTTGTGCTTTGGAGACCTTGGCTGCTGTGTAATTAGTCAGAGAAACACTGTAAACTCTGTTTGTAATTGTGCTGAACTTAATCCAAGTCTTTGATAATTAAGCATAGTATCAGCTTTTACTACTGGGCTAAAATGAAAGAAAACATCATTATTCTAATCCTTCGAGACCGAAGAGAAAGGGAGCAACCCAGAAATGTTAACATTTTTATCCGATACTGAGATGTGCTTATCACCAGTTCTCTTTGTCATCACATATGAGATCGTACCGGTCACAGTCAGTCAGAGAAACATCTGTGTTGTAATTGTGCTGAAAATGAGGATGATTAATTAAAGGTTTATGGCTTTTAAGGTCACTTCATATAAAAGATGGCTGAAACAGATCTTGTGTATTCTTATCATTTTGCCATGTTGGGTTCATCAGACACTTGTAATTTGCCAAGAAAAACCCATTGCTAATATTAAAATTTCCCAGCCTTTGACACACCCTGCATGCACGAAGTCGCCTTTGCACACAAATGCACATGCACACAAACATTATGTAGAAAACAAACCAAGTAAGGTTATGGACTCACTTTAAAAAACTGATCTTCCTTTACACCTTCCACCTCCATTCCATTCACAAAAACATAGACACACGAGCACGCATGCACACAAGCACATATACAGGTACCTGCCATTTCACATGTTCATGGGCAAACAGGGAAGAATATCATTACAGTTTTTCTTAATTTTACGGATGACTTTGACTGACCTAATTTTGCAGTTAAGCAAATTGAATTGTTCAGCTGTGCCTGTTTGTATGGGACTGGATGGAATTGTTAAACTTGAGTGATAACAGTTACTGTATGCACATACACTGCACAGCACAAAGTTCTTTTTTTCTCTTTTTTTTTTTTCCCTAAATGATAGGTCTCCACTTCTAAATACATTCCTTATTCTAACTGTACCATCATAGAATGAATCAGTTCACACTTTGTGTCATTTTCTTCGCTAAAGTCAAATGATGTGAATTATCAAATTTGAGATTTAGATAAATTCTGATCCTACACTTTCTGTTCTTTGTCATCGATTACACGAAGATAACTGACTCTGTGTAATTGATGGCATACTCTGTCCTGGGATTATACAAAGATAACTGACTCTGTGTAGTTGATGGCATACTCTCTCCTGGGATTATACAAAGATAACTGACTCTGTGTAGTTGATGGCATACTCTGTCCTGGGATTATACAAAGATAACTGACTCTGTGTAGTTGATGGCATACTCTGTCCTGGGATTATACAAAGATAACTGACTCTGTGTAGTTGATGGCATACTCTGTCCTGGGATTATACAAAGATAACTGACTCTGTGAAGTTGATGGCATACTTTGTCCTGGGATTATACAAAGATAACTGACTCTTGTAAGCAGTAAACAAGTAGGGTCAGTCTTTCTCCATTTTCAACTTGACTCTGTGTAGTTGATGGCATACTCTGTCCCGCATTAGAATTTTCATTCTGTATACTCTGTTGGAAAAGGCCTTTAATCGCTTTACCTCGAAACTTAGGAGCATGTCTGAAAAACTTTGCTTTTTTTTTTTTTTTTTTTTTTTTTTTTTTTTTTTTAGCTACTTTGGTCAGAGGGCATAGTCTTCAACAGGCTGTGGGTCTGAAGCTGTGTCTGATTTGAAATGACTTGCTATGTTGATTAGAGAATGGGATTTTTAAAAAAAAACTTTAATGTAGTTTTTGTGGCATTATTGTGTTCATATTAATGACTTCAAATTTTTTTTCTATGACTGAATGTGATAGACTAAGTTCATGCGCCCTGGGCATGGCCTAGTTCTGTTTCCCTTGAAGTTGTCAGTAGTTCAGCTTTTTAGTATGAATGGTTTTGTATTTTTGCTAACACTTTCGTTGTGTACTGTTTTTGTTGTAGTTGTTGGTTCAGGGGCAGGATTTTTAATCTCCTGTGGTCAGCTTGGCTCTGTGAAAGTGAACGTGAAATCAGAATGTATTTATATATCCTTAATGCCATTTTCCATCTGCATGTGAAGGCATGTCATATAAAACCATGTTTGTGGATGGCTGTGTTTTGTGCAGTCTGTGTCCTTTTCAGGGGAAATGCATGCACATTTGAACAAAATAAGTGAAGGTTGGAACCAAGTGGACATAATCTGCCAGGTCAGGATGGATCGTTATCTTCGCCCTTTGCTGGTTGGAGTTCCATTGCACACAGTGAAGGCATTCATTACTTCCTGTCAGCCTGATTGGCTGTGTGTCAGCTTCCTGTTGCGTTGTTGTTGTTGTTGTTGTTGTACCCTGGCTAAAAGATTCCAGAGATCATTGGAACAGCCGAGTACTTGAACACTATTGTATGCATCTGCTAGGGATGAGAACATGACGTTTGTGACCATTTTTGATTACCCCGCCACATGGCAGCCACACTTGACTTTGAGGGATTTTGTAGACTGATAATGTTATGCTAGGAGCTTGTCACGACTGAAGACAATCCCTGCATAACTATGCTGAGCATAACAACATTTTGATGTAGCCTTGGTGTTCTAGCCAATGTCAGTTCGTATTGTTGGCATTGGACTTCACCATGTGTGCACATATGCATAGTGACATTTTCAATTCCAATTTTGATTGGTGTGCTGTAGCTGTAACTAATTAGTACTATAACTTGACCACTTAAGGCATATAAGTCTTTTGTGCTCAAAACTACATGCTGTTCCCATTTTGGTCTCAAAGCTTATTATGTATGTTTGGTTTTTAAAGAAAAAATCACATTGAATGCAGAAATGAGGGAAGGGGATCAGTTTGTTTCTGCAGTGCATGGGTTCAGCTTTGTTGCGTGCTGAGCATCTACCATTTGTGGTATCACCTAAAATGAAAAAAAGAAAAGAAAAGTTTAATCATTTTGTACAGTTGTTGTAAGGAAAACTTCATTGGATTATGCACCTCAGACTCTGAATGTGTTTTGCATATGTGTTGTAGCTGTGTTCTCTCAGTATGTGTGAAAGTGTTTTCTTAGTTGATTCTTCACCCTATTGCTGCTTTCTGAAATGACTCCCAGAGAAATAAATACACAATGCGGGAATGTGCTTGAGCGTGGTATAAGGTAGTGCTGTGTACAAGTGTTCTGAAGTGCAAACGACAGGTGTGTGTTTGATGCCAGTTGGACTTTGGATTAGCTTGGGCTGCTTGCCTAGGTCTGTGATCAAAAAGTCATTCTGTGGTCATGCACATGCTCTTGGCTGTGAATCTCAGGCTCTTATTGTACCTACACCATCCCTGCTCCCTGTGTCTCAGTTCTATTGTGTTCAGCATTCTGTGTAAAAAAAAATATTACTGGATTTGCACTCTGATATTATTTTCAGTCAGTAGACATTATGTAATATGGCCCATTGCATGTGGATTAAGCTTAAAGTACTGTGTGTGTAGCTGCCAGCCCTCGTGATTTCCCCCCCCCCCCCCCTAATTTAAAAATTAATACCCAGATCCTAAATTACTGAGAAAATGCAGAATTTTGAAATGTGTTTTAAAAGAATCAGGTGGGAGAGGTCATTTTTGAGAAGATACAATGAAATATTATGGAATGAAGCCCAAATGATGTCATGTGGATTTTGAGCGTTGTATATATGTACTGTGCATTTTGTTTTCAAACCCAAGTTTGTCATCTGAAACATATGGGGGGCTAGGAACGCTTTCAGTCAAAAGCCAAACTGCCCCCTTTTCAGCCCACCCCCCCCCCCTTCGTCCCTCTGGTTCCTGAAGGCATGCAGCTGTGTGGGTGGATGGATGGATGTGTTGGTGCAGCCACAGTGCATGTCTGCACTTGCATGTGGACCAGTCACAGGTGTATGTGTTTGTGTGTACTGAATCATGAACATTTGAATTTCTTTTCCTTCAGAACACAGATTAGCAGTGGCATCAAACTTGAAGTAAAATAGTATTAAGACTCATCCCCTTATCACAGTCAGACATTGTGAAAGCTTTTTACAACCATTATAGCCCAGGAATGTGTTAATGTGCCACAATGCTTGGTGGTCAGTAAGGGCTGGTTGATTCACATTTTGGCCATTGGGGAAAAAAAGCTCAGATTAACTTTTTCTTGACATCCTACACTTGAAAAGAAAGCGTCCCATTTTCCCCATTACCATGCGATGGATGCAGTCAGGTTTGATACTTAGGTTTAAGTCCTAGCGAATGGAAAAAGTGCTTGTTTGTTTTTTTATACAAGAGATGATACTTTCGACACAAATAGTTACGAATAAGGGGAATGTCAGACGCTTATGAGACAGGCATTAAAATCATGTTGGGTTTTTTTTTTTTTTTTTTTTTTAATTTTGTTTTGTTTTTTTTCACATTACAACAGCATGTTTGTTTCAGTTTAAAGGTACCTAACAGTATACTGAGAGTAAAGTTCATGCTTTACAGTTTCTATTGGTACATAACGGTAGGCTATTACATTTGTGTAAAGAGGTGTTAAAAAAATGGGAAAAAAATTGCATGTTGTATGGGGGAGAATTCATTTGCCAAAAAAGTAATTTTCCACCTAATGTTGTTTTTGTAATCAAAGACTGAATGACAAAAGTAGATAACAACTGCAACATTAATTGTTGGGGGTTGCCTTCAAACAGGTTAGAATAATTTTTAAATTACATGCCTTCATAGTCACATACCTACCTCAGCGGAGCAGTTTCACTTTGTTGACAATCTACTGGTACCCCTACCTTTTGTTTACACTGATGCCTAATAGTCTGATCTGACAATGGTTACTTGTCATGTCAGAAAAGAATGCGCTTTCAACAGGTGATGAGTTGACCATCATTGTTGCATTATGGTTGTCTGCTGGGCAAAGCAATTTCATCCACAGTGTCAGAGACAATAGACAGACAGGCCATGTGTTAGGTCTTGGGATCATTATAAGGGAAACCACTAATTTGAGCGGGAGACTGACCCCTCCACCTCCCCATCACATCTTCAGGCAGTGATATTAGAAAAACTTAAGAACCAAGATGGTATCAGGACTTCAAAACACCATTCGCATTTTTCTGTCTTTGTGTGTGTGTGTGTGTGTGTGTGTGTGTGTGTGTGTGTGTGTGTGTGTGCATGCTTGCATGCATGTATGCATGTGTGTGTGTGTTTTGAAACTATGACTGCTAAAAAAAAAAATGGTGCACCCAAATGATGCAAATGAAAAAGTTTGCTTGAAAAGAGTAATAACATCTGAGCAAAGGCAAAGAAACTTTCGTTCGTTTTCAAACAAAAGAAGAGAAGATGTGGGATAAAGCGAAGAATGTGTTGTGTGTCTCAGTATGGGGGATGGGGTGACCTATCCAACACGCACAGTGGATGAAGACAGTGACAACCTGTTAGCCGCTCGTCAACGCTGGATGGAGGAAGGGGGAGATGAATCGGGTAAGATGCATGCAGATGTGCTGTATGTGTTGTGTGTGTTGAGTGAGGTCAAGTTTGTGTGTGTGTGTGTGTGTGTCTGTCTGTCTGTCTGTCTGTCTGTCTGTCTGTCTGTCTGTCTGTGTACTTGGATAGGGGTGAGGGAGGCAGGGGAAAGGGAGGGAAGAAGAGAAAGGGTTGAAGGGACATAAATGTCATATAAAATTACTATTATCAGATACACTGAGACTGGAGTAAAGAAAATAATGGCATTGTGATGTATAAGTGAGTAACTGGAGTAAAGAAAATAATGGCATTGTGATGTGTAAGTGAGTAAGTGACAAAGGGATATGTTTTTTCTCTCTCTCTCTCTCTCTCTCTCTCTCTCTCTCTCTCTCTCTCTCTCCCCCCCCCCCCATCCCCCCCCCCCCCCCCCCTCCCCATCTCCTGAAGAAGAGAGAGAGAGATTAAAAAGCATGATGGCCCACATTCACAGAACGCATTCAAGTCTAACATGACCTCATCTGGTCACATGGCTTCTGATTAATTAGTATGTATATGTGACAGGTCATTTTGGCATTTGATGTCACTAATGGGGCTATTAGGTCCATAGGTAACCTATGATATCACAAAGACTGGTTATTAGGTCTCTAGACTGTCATTATTAGGTCATGTAGAGTCAGTAAATCACATAAGGATATGTACTTGCTTACATGAATAAGGTCTGCTTTTAACTAGTATTGCTGTCGTTTTTTTTATCATGTATGGCTGATTGTCTCAGGGTGTTTTTCTCAGGGTGTTTTTTTTTTGTAAATATTTTGCTGACTTCGCAACCTTTTTTTTATTTCTCTTAGCCCAATTAAAGGAAAAAGTTTGTAAATGTGTGACATGACTGCACTGTAATACCTACACATGTTTCAGGTGAATTTATTGCCTGTAGAAGTTTGATTTGCAATGAACTGTTGCTACTACAGATACTTCAGGCACTGCTGTTTGAAGATGAACACATACTGAGACATGAGTAGGCATGGTAAGGATAATTTTGCATTGTTCAGCAGAGGCAGTGTCCACCGATGATGCAGTCACAGCCTGTTTGAAAACAGAATTAAAGAGGACATTTTCAGTCAGTAGAGGGCAATTGGAGATCCTCATAATTTTTCCTTTTTGATTTTTGTTGATGGAAATAGGGTGACTGTGACTGGCATTAATTGTGTGGGAAAGTCAGTGCAAACTTGGCCACAGGAAGAACATTGTCTTTTGGTTTGGTTATCAGTTTATGTTGACTATCATGGAATGGGAATGAAAAGGTTTGCATGGTTTCAGAAATGGATCATTGGGTCCTATGTTTGAACCTGACTTGCAGTTATCATTTATTGTTATGTAATTCAGGTTGGGGACTTCTGCATAGTTCAGCATATTGGGAAATGTTGTTCATAATTTAGAGGGGGGGGGGGGGGGGGGGGGGGCTTCAACTGATGCATAAGGGAAATGTTGCATGGGATAATTGGGAATGGTACCCCCCCAAAATGGAAGCAAAAATGTGCAGCCTATAGGTTTTTCCCCCTCTCTTCACCAGATGGTAGATTTTGCAAGCAGTACCAAAATATTGTGGCGCTCTATGTTTTCCCTGTACGCAAAGACACACTGTCTTGGATCAGTTTATTGTTTTGGGGTCTGGTCTGTGTGTTAGTGAGATATTTAGAAACAGGTTTGGCAGATCTTGCCCCATTTTAGAGTTCTGCCAGTCTTGTTCCATTTCACAGTGTTGTTGACCCTGGGTCAACATCTGTAGTCTATAAGTACTGGCAATGTGGTTAGACCTTCATTCTGTTTCACAGGGTGGTTTGTAGGGTCAGTATTTACATGTGGTGACATTGTGGGTTGGTCTGTTATACAGAATTGCTTGTTTGGTCAGAATCTACATGTTGATATTGTGGGTAGATTGTTCTGTTACAGGGTGGTTTGTAGGGTCACTGTCTGTACATGGTGACATTGGAAGTAGATTTCATTTATATTTACGAGGAGGTTTATAGGGTCAGTATCTCAAAAGTGACATTATGGTTAGATCTTTATCCTATTTAGTGGGTGATTTGTAAAGTCAGTAGCCACAAGTAGTGAAATTGCGGTTGGACTGTAAAAAAAAACTGTTCACAAACAAACAAGATGCTAAGTTATGGGTGAAGTGTAAAATTATTCGAAAAAAAAAAAATACCAAGTCCAGAAAAGATTCCATCTCTATTGGTGGAAGGGGTGTCCATAAGCATGCTCACACAACTAGTTTTTGTTCAGGATGGCTTTGTCCTTACAGCCACAACTCCTGATCAAGTAGATCGGCAGATTAACCAAGAGAATGTGTTCCTACCTACAAAGGAAGGAGTGCAGCTTTCGCATGCACAGTCAGAGGAAATCTGCCTCTGCTGTTGAGCTACACAATCTTATAAAAAACCTGCTGTGGCTTTAAGACCTTTCTAGCCTGTCATCAACCTTTTCTCTTTCTTCATGGCCTGTACCACAGCCTGGTTTCAGACTTTGTTTTACTCCATCCACTGTTCCCCAGCCTGATTACTGTTGCAAGTGAATAGTCTTTTTATCAAGCACTTTGTTGAGTTGTATCTTTTTTTCCATCATTCATTTCTTGCGAGAGCTCTGAGCTTTGCTGGTGGTGAGATTTTTGCATATGTACATGACCGTTTACATGTATAATCCTCCTCACAGGTAGCCACATTAGCGCGCATGTGTTGCTTTTTGTATGTGTGTGTGTGTGTGTGATTCATCACACTGACACAAAACCACGTATGGACTGAATGGGATTGAACATGCATGGTGTTTTTCTTTTTTGTTTTGAAGAAAATGCATGCAGTCACACACAGGACCTTTGTTTACCTTCAACAAGGTTTGTGGGTCTGTCAAATCCATTTTTTCTATGGAAAAATCAAGTGAATTGAAATTTCAGATAAGCCTCAAATGCTGTTTGATATTAGTCAGTTATGAGCAAGTTCTTTTTGTTTGTTTCAAAATAAATAAACAGCACTTTCTTCAGCTTTCCCCAGACATGTTGTAGATCTTACACACCCACACTTGGTAAAGACTGAAACCTTACATATTCTTATTCTGAACTTGTGGGTTTAATACAACCACACTTCCTAAAGCATTACAATCATGTGGAATGCTCAGGTTAGTTGAACAAAGTGGCACTCACACTACATCAGTTCTGCTGGTGTTTTTTGTTTTAAAAAAAAAAAGTTTGACATGACACAGACCTGCCTGTCCGTACACTTTTGGCATATTTTGTATGCTATTTTACACATAATATGACAGTACACCTCTCAAATGAAAAATACCCCAAGCAAACATTCTAGTTTTTTGTTTTGTACACTACATTGGACATTGGTTGAATCTTAATCTATGGACTCTTACCATCAGATAATCTTCATCAAGACTGCGCATGTGTAAACGTTCTATTGTTTGTAATCAGTGCCATTTTTAATTGGCATAGCTCAACCATATTATGTGAAAATGCAAAATGTGCTAAACTGATGAAATATTAGATTTTAGTATTTATTGAAACTGCTTCAAAATGGAATTGAAATACACCTGTTTTTTCCCAAACACACCTACTTGTGTGAGAAAGTACACCACTGTCATTTTTTGAGTAGGCAGGTCCTAATCACAATGCTTCACACAGTTTCCTGCGAGTGTGTTCATAAATCAGACAGTCTGGTGGTAGTGGTTCCATTATTCTTGTTATATGCATGTGTGGGTGTAGGTATGTGGGCATGTTCATGTAAGGATATTTGGGGGAAGGATGAGGGGTAGAAAGAAGAGAATATATATGTTTGCAGGCGAAAATGTACATTGGTCTTAGAAAAAAAAAATCTGCTCAGTATCTTGTTGTTTTGTAGCAATGGGGCCTGAAAGAAAATGTCTGAGATTGTTCATGTACAAGAAATGTCTTGTGATCTTTGTGATGAAAATATTGAAAATAAAACAGACTATCAGGATACCAAAAGACTCAGACTGAGAATCCACCTGTTTTCATTGAGATGTAACATGTAATTTTCCTAAGTTTGGATATCCTGTGAAGGAAATAACAAAAGTCAGAGGTCCGAATATAAGACTGACCATGAAGACGGCCAGGCAGAAATAAGAGGAGGGTGGTAGGCAGTTATGAGAAAGACAGACAGTCTGCAATACAGTAGGCAGGAAAACAGTCCGTCAGTACCACAGGTAGACAGGCAGGCAAGAATACAGGAAGACAGGCAGGCAGCAAACGAGGGGCAACAGGCAGGCAGAAATACAGGAAGACAGGCAGGCAAAAGTATTAGAAGACAGGCAGGCAGCAATACAGGGAAACCGGCGGTCAGCAATCAGTACAGAGAAACAAGCAAGATGCAGAACAAGTCAGGAGGTAGGGAGTAGTACAGGAAGAGTAGAAACAATACAGGAAAAAGAGGCAGAAAGAAAGCAGTGCTGAAAGAGGGGCAGAAATGTAAATGATATAGATGGAAAGGAGGCCGCAGTATAGGCAGGCAGTATCAGCTCTCAAAAGGTGGAAGACATTCACCGTCTTCTGCTTAAAGCAGAGATAAGAAACGTCAAAGCTAGACACACGCACGCACACACGCACGCACACACACACAAAAAGCATTGTGACAGTCAACATTCCCCCAGGAACTATACCAGACAATTTTGTACGGTCTTGAATAGCTAGAGCTCTCAGTGATGAACGGAAGAAAAATAGTTGTAGCTCTCCTTGCTCATGGAAGACTTGGTGACAAAATACCCTATTTTGCTGGGGGGGGGGAGGTGGGGTGCAATATCTTTTTTTCCAGGAGTATTTGGAACAAGACCATGAAAAAACATGAAATATATTCCAAACTCTTTGGTTATAGTTAGTTGGTTACAGTCATTGAACAGTTGGTGGCATTTTGCCATTGCTGCTTCTTCCTGCTGTACATTCCTGATAACCCAGACAAGTTCAGAAGTGTAGAAGAATGATCCCATGAGAGCTGTTTCTACCTTAGAATGTAAAAGATGATACTTGTGTATTTACGGATTATTGGCTGATTCACCAGCCAGAGGTAGATCAGTAGGGTTAAAGGTTGGCAGACATGAGTTTGAACCCCTTTAGAGGCATTAATATTTGTGGTATTTTTCAGCCCTTATGGGGGTCCTACCCAATATTAATGAGTATGCTGTGGGCCTAGAATTATGGGAAAACTTGAACCACACTGTTGAGTTTCATCCACAAAAGGGTCATCTTTCTGAGAGTGTTAAGACAAATTTCAAGACCAACAGTACTTGTGTCCGTATTTTTCAGGCCTGGTTGATGCAAGCATACAGTAGAAAAGGAAGCATAGAGCATAAGGCTACCATGTAGTCTCTTACCAAAATGAGATTGTCATTGACCATTGTGAAGGAAGTCTTAAACCCTGTGGCCTTTCATGCTTTGCTCTTGTGATGGCCACAGTTTTTATTTACCTCCCCCAGTCTTGCCTGTGCCAACTTCCAGTCAGTATCGCCAGTACTAACAAGTGCATAATAGCCATGTTTCGTCCAAAATTTAGCAAGCCCAGAGCTACAGTTGTAGCCATGACTGGAAATTTCTGGGGCACAGAAAGGCATCTCTAGCAAAAGCATAAGTGTCAAAAGTCTCAGCAGAAAAGAGGTGAAGAGCTGAATTCTGATTACTGATGGCCTTAATTGTAATTATGATAAGTAGCATAGATTAATTAGGGGCTAGACTTTGATACATCAACGATGTTAGAGAGACGAGAGGAGGGTGTGTGTGCTTGTCCTGCCACTGGGGTCATTTCATTTGCCATCCCTTCTGCTGGTATGTCGCTCAGTTTCACAGAAATTATGTTATTTTGATTTTTGTTTTCTTTTTTGAAGGATTTAAGCAACAGTTCTTGTTTTAGTACAAACATTCCTATATCTATATGTCATTATCCAAGTCTGTAACTATATATGAGTTATTGTGTGTGTGTTTCAGATTCTGGGTATGACAACAAGGCCATGGACATGGCATGAGAGTGGACTCTTTTTAGCCTGACCTGCTGTTTTCTCCCCTACCTGTCTACTCTCCCATTCCTCTTCCTTGGTCATTGTATATTTTGTACAGACAAGTGTGTGTGTGTGTGTGTGTGTGTGTGTGTGTGTGTGCGTGTGTGTGTGTGTGTGTGTGTGTGTAGCCACTTCATTCCCCACTGCTGTACATCATAAAAAGAATATATCTCTGTGTGGCGGTATTGAGGCGAAGAATGTCATTGATAACTGATGATTTGTGATCCTCTTACGCTGCTGTTGTTTTGGACTGACATTGGCTATGTTCCTTTTTTGTCAGTTTTTTTTCTCAATGTGTTTTTATAACTGTTGTGAATGTGTATGTATTTAATGACTGTTATTTGATCTCTTCCTGCTTCTTTAACTTGGTGGGGGAGGGAAAGCATAGAGAATGTTAATTTATCAGGAAGGAGTATCATTGTAGCTTATAATGATGCATAGAATTTAATCAACATATGCATCTCTGGATAATGAAACTATGTTTTGAAAGCAGGATGGTCTTAAAACACACACATACACATGCACATGTGTGCACGCACATGCACGCACACATACACACACAGACACACACACACAGACACACTCACTCACACACACACACACACACACACACACACACACACACACACACACACACACACACACACAATCTATCTCTCTCTTTCACACACACACGAACGCAAACTTACAGATCTTGACTTCCATGTTTAAAGTAAGTCTGTTATCAGCCCATTTCAGTTGACTCTGTGTGTGTGTTTGTTTTTGTGTGTGTGTGTGTGTGTAAAATTTTAACATTTCCTGTGCAATTAAATGTGTTAGCAGAACAAAACTTGGCAGATCTTGAAATGTTAAGAGCTTGTGAGTCATCTAATGGATAAAGATGTCATCAAATTGTAAAGACAGCAAATCTGCAAGGAACATATTCAGCACTTGTTTCAATAAAGAGATGTCCTGGAAAGTTGTGATCAGTTACAATAATTGATGTAGACATTGATAAAAGATGTATCAAATGATATTTATGCCAATAGTACAATTAATGTCAACATACATTTTATCGAGATGAAACTTTTAATGCAGTTTTTATCATCCAGAGGAGTAGATATAAACCAACAACTTACTAATCAAAGAACAAAACATTGGTCACATATAAATATAACCTTTCAAAAATGGGAAATTAGAGTCTGTCATTTGTGACGAATGAAGCCATTGAAACTACACAAAAACAGCAAATTGAACAATTCGCTCGTTTTGGCATTAGCAGGTACCAGACGATACAAGTTTGTAACAGATTTGATTTGCCTTTTGTGTCCAGATCTGACAGAATCTAATGGCTCTGATAAATGAGAGACATATCCAAAACGTATGCTTCAGTTGAAATACTTGTGATATAGGTATTGCCTTAACGTGAGATGGTGACTGACATTTGGAAACAAGTGTGGGCTAAACGTTAATGCATACTTGATGAAAGGCAGGGTAGGTTCGGACAGAGGCCATGCTTTGAATAACCCCTTGCTCCCAGTGTATGTCCACAGGCAGCTTTCCCTCCACTCATCCCCACCCACCCTTCCCATTTTCACTCGCCCCCATCTCCTTCCGCATCTTCCCCGCCGCTTCCCCTTTCAGCGCACGTGTGGCATGTGTTACATCATGGTACCAGTGTATAATAGAAAGAATGCAATAGGATTGGACTGACCTAGTTGAACCAAAAGGTAGCTCAATGCTGGCTCATGCTTCTCCACACGTTCGCCTTGTCTGGGAATGGCTGCCCTAATAAGGTGACGGCACACAAGGCATGTGGGCTGACCACACAGTTTACCTCTTTGTGATATCTTTCGTGAAGATCAGCCTGTCTCAACCCTTGCAGGAATCTGCCGCCTGGTCTTCATTATGTCTAATTCTTCTGTTGTACTGTGTGAGGAGCAAATAAGGGTTTTTGTTTTTAATGTAATCAATATTATTAGGATGGTCTGATCACGTTCCAATTCCTCTGTTGGCTTCTTATGTTTTACAACATTCTTACACTTGTGATGTGAGCATGTATAATTTATATGTATGTATGTGAGTGAAGGAAAGATAGAGAGAGAGAAGTGTACACACACAAAAACATGCACATATCAATAGATAGAGTGAAAGAAGAATGAAATGAAATGCTGAAGTCTTGCATATGTGTAATGTGCATGCATATGCATGATATATCTTATATGTGCGCATGAATGTTCATGACTACTATATATGTGAACATGACTAGTGCTGAAGTGCGTGTGGGTTAAAATTTTTTTTAGCAAAGAGGAGTAGGAAAAAGGTATAGAAAAAATAGGTGCATACATTGTGGTGTTATATTTTACCATTTTTATATGCTTAAATGTAGAGGAGGAGAAATAAACTATTTTTGGAGAAATAAAAATTACCACTGTGTTTCAAATCAGTTACATCCCACCTTCATGTATTGCTCTGTCATTTTAATGATTACAACTGTCTCTTTTTTCTGAATGTGCTGTGATTTTGTGTGAATTGGAATGTGTTCATGTTTCTTGCCACTTATGTACATTGGGCCAAAACTTCTGTGTGGGTCTTGTCATTAGGAAGAACTTCTCTAAGTATCCATCTAGAGATCAGCATTTGGTTGACTTAGATGGCCAGAAGATTAAGCGAGTTATGAATCATGCAGTTGCCACTGTAGTGGAGTATACAGTTTGTTTTTTCAACAGTTTAGTTAACTGTGAAAATGTTTTATGAATTTTGCTCCAAATTATTGGATCTGTGTGTGTGTGTGTGTGTGTGTGTGTGTGTGTGTGTGTGTGTGTGTGTGTGTGTATGGAGAGGGTGTTCACATCGTGTGTGAATGTGTGTGTGCACACATCTCTGTATGTTGATGTGAGAAACTACGCAGACACACACACACTGGTGCACCCACACCCAAGCAAACACACACTCATATACACACACACACACACACACACACACACACACACACACACACACACACACACACACACACACACGTATACACACACACACATACACACACACTCATACACATGCGTGCGCGCACACACACGCACACACACACACACACACACACAGGCACGCACGCACGCACTTACACACACACACACACACACACACACACACACACACACACACACACACACACACACACACATACATACATACATACACACACGTGGCGGAAATAAGACAGATTTGGGGCTTGCGAAGAAAAAGATCACTTCATTTGGGCAAAAATTTTGGAGATTTTGAACAGATTGTCTAATTCCTACAGAATTTTTTAAAAAATAATATTTCAACAGGATTTACCTGATTTGTCTTCAGTGAGTGAGGGGGTATTTTTGTGAGTATTGTCCCTGTACTTAATGATATGTTGGAGATATGTATCTACTTTGATCCTTTTTATTTCTGATTTCCAAGAGAGACATTTGTTTCGTCTGTTATGGGACTGGACTAGGGACGACATATTACCTCCATGGTCAGTTTTATTTATAAATAATGTGTATAAAAATTCAGTTTCAGCTGCATGCCGTTTTGTGTACTCTACATGATCTACGTTTAAACGTTTCATTTTGCAACATTTCTGACTGTAGAGTTCTTCAGAAAGTACAGTCATTCTCATAAAGCATATATTTTAATTCTTTTCATTATTTAGATGTATTTGTATGCATGCCAAAATAAGAAGAGGGTTGCAACAGGTCATGGAAATCGTGTAAAGTCATGGAATTTTTAAAAAGCAATTTTTTAAGCTTAGAGTACACAGGCACTATTGATAATTATATACACAGTAAAGTGGCAGACGGCAGCATGTGGGGAGTGTAGTGGTTGATCACCTCCAGAGGTCGTCGAGACAGCAGAGTGCTGACAGGGTAGCAAAGCACGTACCTTCTTGCCATACAAGTGGCGGCGGGCTTGACTCGTCTCATCAGAAGACTGCTTCTGTCAGTACTGTGTGGTTTAATGATGGATTGCTGTGCACCTGCAGTCAGAGGCCTGGAAGCCATGCTGACTGTGGTGGGCACCTCTCTGAGATGGAGCAGTGTTAGATGCCCACTGTTCTGTTTGGGGATGTGTGTAGAGGTCCTCACAGAAGACTTATTGCCTGCCACTCCTGTTCTGTTAGTCGGGTTTCATGTTCACGAAGACCGTCTACACTTGAGCAGAAGACAGCTGCTCAGTGGCCCTGAAAACAACTTGGATGGGGCAACCAATGCAACAACCTGCAAAGTGGAGAAAACACGTAGAGACTGGTCTCATTGCTCGTTTTCTTTCTGCGCACAAGAAACATGTTTGGATGGAAGAACATCAGACACAAAAAAAAAAAGCAGGTAAAGAATACTAGGCACCATCTTAAACAATTATTCATGAAAAGCCTGCCTACTTACCCAAAAGCCGATACTACTTTTGCCAGTTGGAATACAATGAATGTACCACTGCCAAGTCCAACTCCAACTTATCCTGTCATCATTCCCGGAACTCTTCTACCATCTTGACATGTCCATAACAGCCTCAGGCTGGTTAGAGGTAAATCTCATACTAAACAGAAAGAACAGAAATGGCGCTGAAAAATCATGGAATAATGGTGCAAGTTATGGACAGGTCATGGAATTAGAAAGAACGCCTTCAAAAAGTACTATGCTCTGAGCGGATGCATGCATGTCTGTGTGCAAAAATCAAATCAACAGTAAGTCCATTACAGGTATCACTCAAACTACCACTTTGCTAACAGTAGAAATACATTTAATGTGTGAAAATAGCTAATTTCGGGGTCATGGAAATTTCTCAAATGGCAAGGAAGTCATTGAATCATGGAATTTTTAACTTGATCTGTGTTGACCATGTTTAAAAAAAACAGTGATGAATGGATTTTTACTTTTATAGTAAGACTTGCACACCACATATATAGACACACATTTGAACAAGATTGATGGGAATAATTGTTTTCCTCTTCAATCTCAGCTCACACAGAGATTTCTGCGTGTATGTCAAGTGAACAGGTTATTGGCTGCGCATGTATGTGTATAAACACGCACAACTATTAATTGTTTTTTTTAATCTTGATTATTCTTATTTTAACAATATTTTCTGACAGGGAGTGATGAAAATACGGCAGTTAATTTTGCGTGGCTTCCATTTTGCATTGTCTGAATGCATGATGTGCTGCTCAATCCTTTCTGTTCCTGCTGCCTCAGCTGAAATCAGAAAAGCTATCAGGAATGAACTTTTTATATATGATCTTGAAATGCTTACATGTTAAATGGAAAGAGAACTCCATGATTCCTCTTCTCCCAATTGGATTCCCCCCCCCCCCTGTTTGTTGTCTGAGCTGAGCTGTGAACTGGGCAGATGAAAATTTTGGTTATACCTCGCTTATAATGAATTTGGTTGGAATCAGTGTAACGTGTTGTTTTGTCTGTTCACTCATCAAAGCCACATGAATTCCATCTTCATATCTGATTCATACATACTAAGAGAACAATGCAGAAAGAAAGTAATTCGCTTTTCAATGTTTCAAGGACCAGTTACCTCTGATTGACTTGAGGCCATAGTGGAGCACATCATTCAGTCCTGTATGACTAGGATCTGCTCATGGCCAATAGTGGAGCATGCCCTTCAGCCTTGTATGACTGGCATCTGCTTGTAGTCAATAGTGGAGCATACCCTCCAGTGCTGCACGACTAAGATCTGCACGTGTCCAATAGTGGAGCATGCCCTTCAGTCCTGCATGACTAAGATCTGCTTGTGGGCAATAGTGAAGCATGCCCTTCAGTCCTGTATGACTAAGATCTGCTTGTGGGCAATAGTGGAGCATGCCCTTCAGTCCTGTATGACTAGGATCTGCTTGTGGGCAATAGTGAAGCATGCCCTTCAGTCATGTATGACTAGGATCTGTTTGTGGGCAATAGTGGAGCGCACCCTTCAGTCCTGTATGAAGCATGCCCTTCAGTCCTGTATGACTAGGATCTGCTCGTGGGCAATGGTGAAGCATGCCCTTAGTCCTGTATGACTAGGATCTGCTTGTGGGCAGTAGTGAAGCATGCCCTTCAATCTTGTATGACTGGCATCTGCTTGTAGTCAATAGTGGAGCATGCCCTCCAGTGCTGCACGACTGAGATCTGCACATGTCCAATAGTGGAGCATGCCCTTCAGTCCTGCATGACTAAGATCTGCTTGTGGGCAATAGTGAAGCATGCCCTTCAGTCCTGTATGACTAAGATCTGCTTGTGGGCAATAGTGGAGCATGCCCTTCAGTCCTGTATGACTAGGATCTGCTTGTGGGCAATAGTGAAGCATGCCCTTCAGTCATGTATGACTAGGATCTGTTTGTGGGCAATAGTGGAGCGCACCCTTCAGTCCTGTATGAAGCATGCCCTTCAGTCCTGTATGACTAGGATCTGCTTGTGGGCAATGGTGAAGCATGCCTTCAGTCTGTATGACTTGGATCTGCTTGTGGGCAGTAGTGAAGCATGCCCTTCAGTCCTGTATGGCTAGGATCTGCTTGTGGGCAGTAGTGGAGCATGCCCTTCAGTCCTGTATGACTAGGATCTGTTTGTGGGCAATAGTGAAGCATGCCCTTCAGTCATGTATGACTAGGATCTGTTTGTGGGCAATAGTGGAGCGCACCCTTCAGTCCTGTATGAAGCATGCCCTTCAGTCCTGTATGACTAGGATCTGCTTGTGGGCAGTAGTGGAGCATGCCCTTCAGTCCTGTATGACTAGGATCTGCTTGTGGGCAATAGTGAAGCATGCCCTTCAGTCATGTATGACTAGGATCTGTTTGTGGGCAATAGTGGAGCGCACCCTTCAGTCCTGTATGAAGCATGCCCTTCAGTCCTGTATGACTAGGATCTGCTTGTGGGCAATAGTGGAGCATGCCCTTCAGTCCTGTATGACTAGGATCTGCTTGCGGGCAATAGTGGAGCATGCCCTTCAGTCCTGTATGACTAGGATCTGCTTGCGGGGCAATAGTGAAGCATGCCCTTCAGTCCTGTATGACTAGGATCTGCTTGCGGGCAAGAGTGGAGCATGCCCTTCAGTCCTGTATGACTAGGATCTGCTTGTGGGCAATAGTGGAGTGTGCCCTTCAGTCCTGCGTGACTGGGACCTAGGCAACAAAGAAGCATGCCCTTTGGGCCTATGTGACTGCAGTCGGCTCCTGGGTGATAGTGGAACATGTCCATCCATTCTGTGTGACTGGGACCTGGGCAACAGAGGAGTATGTCCTCCATACTGTGTGACTAGGCCCTGGGAAACAGAGGAGCATGTTGTACCATTCTGTGTGACCTGGGAAACAGAGGAGCATGTCCTTCCATTCTCTGTGACCTGGGAAACAGAGGAGCATGTCCTTCCATACTGTGTGACTGGGACCTGGGAAACAGAGGAGCATGTTGTACCATTCTGTGTGACCTGGGAAACAGAGGAGCATGTCCTTCTATTCTGTGTGACTGGGACCTGGGCAACAGAGGAGCATGTCCTACAACTGTGTGTGATGGAGTTCTGCTTGTGGACATGGGTGATAAGGAGCATGTCCTTCCATCCTGTGACTGGGACCTGGGCGATGGAGGAGCTTGTCATTCCATGTAGGAGACTGAGACCTGTTGACGATGATAGTAGAGCATGTCCTTCCACCCTATGTGACTGGGTTCTGCTAGTGAGTGGTATGGAGTATATCCTCCCATCCTGTGCAACTGAAAACTGTTTATGGGCATACTGAGCAAGCCCTGCCATCCTCAGTACTGGACTGGGATGTGCTTGTGGGTGTAAGTGGAGCATGCTCTTCCATCCTGAGTGACTTAGAAAAGTTCTGCTTGAGGGTGATAGTGGTATATGTAGTTCTGCTTGAGGGTGACAGTGGTATATGTTTTCCGTCTTGGTGCTGGGGCACATTCTTCCATCCTGTTTGGGATCCTCTCAGGGGTTCATGGGGCACATTTGTGTACCTTGATTGACAGTATGTTGAATAGTCTGGATAAATGAAAAGGGTGGGGTTTTTTCCCTCATTAATTTTTTTCCTCTTCAATAAGTTGCTGTCTTGTCTTCTGTGTTCTCTCAGTGGCATTACTTTCATGCCACTCATTACACACAAAACTCCACTGCCTGTATATACAGGCAGTGTCTGCAGGAGTATCAGCCTGAAAAATTCCCCATCCACAGCCACATCCAGGAGGGTCAGTATTGGCATTCAGCAGAGAGCAATCGGTGTCACGTTGTCATGAAGTAACCCATCAGAGGAGATACAGGGTAAGCAAGTCTGTCAAAGGAACGGGTCAACATCTCTAGATTGCTAATTTCTTTGTGGGCTTTTTTGTTTGTTTATTTTGTTTTTTTTTGTTTTTGATTGCTTAGTTTTTTTTTTTCATTGACTTCATAATCAGTTTTTGTCTTTTCCCGTTGGGTGAAGGGTTGGTATGCATGTCAATAGTTATTGAGGTTGTGCAATTTTTGTGTTAGTACACTGTAGCATATTAAAGTGGTCCTCGATGGAAATGCAGGAATCTATTTTGGTATCCTTGCTGTCCGGAAATCTGTGCTAAAAATTTCCCTCTCTCTGCCAGTGTTTGAATCCGCCTTTTTTTCGTGGTATCATTTTCATGGACACAATGATTATCATATGTAGCAAGGTGTCATGTATATGATTATATGCATGCCTTTTTGACATGTCCTGGCCCCAGATTCTTGTACTTTTCAATATGCCACTTCAAACTTTGTGTCCCAATTTTATGAAAGAAAGCTTCATTCATTCATTTTCAACACATTTCGTGTATATGTGTGACAAATCTGTTGTGTGCAGTTTTTCCACAAATTTGGTCAAAATCAATCATTTTTAAAACAGGATGGCTTTGTAGCCAAAAGATCATGACCCTATGACTTTAAAGTATACATGGAATACAGGTAAAAAAAAAAATTAAGAACAACTCCCCATTTTCCAATTGTTGTACTGGAGCTCTTATGACCGATTATTCCCAGGCTATCCATGCTTAACTTAATATGTGAAAATGTTGCACATTGCTGCATATGTTTGGGTTATACTATTTCATAACAAAGCATGTGAGCATTTGTCCAGATTGTCTCCCTGGCTTTATATAGATTAGCTTGGGATTTTTGTCCAGCTGCTTAACTTTTGTCAAGGTCCTAAACATACCAGATATTGTCATTCTGTTTGTACAGGATTTTGTGTTCAGCTTAAATCTCCTGTTGTGATCAGATGTTCCAGCCGGATGAACATGTTTTTGATTGATGTTGTTTGTAACATGTTTTTCAGCTGGTCATGAAACTAAGGCAGAATTGTAACTTAATGCGTATTTCGGTGTTCATCACAGTAGAGACAGGGTAAACTAAACTGTCATTTTTGTGTTAAGGTATAGAGTGTCGTAGGTATTTCAGCACCTGCCCTCTCCATCTTCACTCCATCAACACCCATGTATACTCTGTGTCACCACACTGCTATGCCCATGTTCACCTGAGTCCCACTCCATGCTAACCTGCACTATTCCATGCTTTCAAAGGGCACAACAGGTCTCTCTTTTCTCTCTCTCATATAAGTTACAAACGACAGATATTCTACAATTGTCACATACTTCGCATGTAAGAAGTTGTTCATTTTTGTTATTTGCTGTATTATTCTCCTGATAATTCTTGTTGTTGATATATATTTCATCATTATGGAAAGCTTTTAAAGACCTTTGCTGCTTAGCTTTCCCATTAATGTGTCATTGATTTTTGACGTTTTGATACAGATTATAGTTTTGCCAGCCATAACAGTTTCAAGTATGGGACCGTCCAGATTCCATCAGTTTAAAAAGTAACAGAATACATAACATTCTCTCTCTGTCTCTGTCTGTCTGGCTGGCTGTTTGTCTGTCTGGCTCTCTGACATGCATGCATGCACACTTGCAGATGCACACACACACTTTCCATCACTGTGGACTGTTTACATGATAAGGTGACATCAAAAACAGATTTTTAATGTGGTTTCTTAGTGCTGACATTCCCAATTGAATGGAGGGTGGATGGAATTCAGTCCAGTTACTCGTAGGTGATTGTAGACAATAAAAGAAAATCATTTTATCATTAACACTGCATAATGAATGTGAAAATGAATGAAGAATGCATCATGATATTGTAAAAATGAATGAAGAATGCATCATGATATAGCTGCCAACCTTTTTGTATTATTGTTCTGTGTCTCTCGCTCTCTGTCTTCTCTTCCTCCTCCTTCCCCCACCCTCTTTTCCTCTCTCTCTCTCTCTTTTCTCTGTTAATGTGTTTTCCCCACTTTTACGCAGATGTACATTAAGGTGATTTTCAGGGAACTGAAAAAAGGAGCAAATGAACAAACAGTATTGACATGTGAAAACGATTTTACAATAAAGGTATGTTTTTCATAAGAATGAAGAAGCTTTTTTTTTTTTTTTAAAAAATTAGAATTTCAGCATTGCCCTGGGGTAAAAGTGCATGTAAATTGTCCTTGTGGATTTGAAAATGCTGATGTTAAAAAACATGCTTGGTAACATTCAAATTTTAAACAGTGTGTTCGTATGAGTGTAAGGAGAGGAAAGGAGGATGTAGTTCTTAAGCATATTAGCAGAGAGACACCAAATGAAATGCTCTGTGTTCAGTGATGAGATAGACCTTCCTGTTTGGACCCTCTGGCTGCGAAAAGAAAATGTTAGATTTGTGTGTGTTTGACCGTCTGTGATTTGGGGGAAATTACATTTTTCAACAATGCAAGTTTTATTTTACCCACACATTGTTTTTGATGTGAAAGATTATCTCCCTGTGTCTCTCTCTGTATGTTTGTCTCTGCCTGTCTGTTTCTCTGTGTGTGTGTGTGTGTGTGTGTGTGTGTGTGTGGACAGACAGGCAGAGGAAATGGGAGAGGGATATCAGTCTAGATCTTAGATTTCCTGATGTTATATTGATTTAGAGAAAAACTCCCTGATGTTACTTTAATTGAAAACTCTCTCTCTCTCTCTCTCTCTCTCTCTCTCTCTCTCTCTCTCTCTCTCTCTCTCTCTCTCTCTCTCTCTCTCTCTCTCTCTGCATGCGTATGTGTGCATGCACATGAACTCTTCTCTTCATTTCAAGCTGAATCTTGTTGAAACTGTGATCATCCAATTCTTCTTGTTATCCCCAGAGTTAATCTTTGCAATGAAAATACTGTAGTGTCGTGTTGCTTGTCATGTGTAAGTTATTTAAACAACCAAGTCACTGGCCAACGATGCCTTGAATACAACAGTGATTCAGAAAGCGAGGGAGCAGGCTGGCAGCAAGCAGTAAGAGAGAGGCAGCAATACTGTATAGGAATGAAGGGTCACTACAGGAGAGAGGGGCAATCCAGGAAGAGAGAAGGCAGCAACATATGACAAGAAGCAGATAGCAAGGAAGGAAGCAGGAAGGAGACGGTGAAAGAGAGGAGAGGCAGCAGATGGCAAGAGAGGAGGAAGGAATGCGGCAATGCTAGAAGAGAGGCAGGAAGCAAAAGAAAAAGAGACAGGAAGCAATACAGGAAGAAGGGCACAATGCAGTCAATAAAAAGAGGTCTGAACCAGTGCAGGACGACAGAAATGCAGGAAGAGGGGAAGGAAACTGACGTAATCAGCAGTATGCACGCGCGCATGTGCACACACACACACACACACACACACACACACACACACATGTACATATGTACACACATAGAAACGTATTTAAGCCACCATCTGACCCCAATCTTGGGCTGCTTTCAAATTTGTTGTTGCGCAGAGACACTCAAGGACTGAGGTAATGGCAAGCAAAAGAGTGAACGGTAAGAACAAGCAAAAATGTGACAAATGGAAGTTTAGAATTGGTGCATTGAAGCAGCGTTTTGGATTAGCAAAACCAGTGATGAGCAGAAAAAGATTGGTAGATCTCTTCTCATAACTGAAACGATGCTAAATTCAGCAATTAAAGGACAGCATGCGACGTCTTTACCCCTTTCAGAATAAGTTTATGAACATTTTTGAATAGTAATTCATTCAAGATCCTTCCGCTACAGTTGATAAAGAACTGGTATTATTTCATTACCGATGGAATACATGCCCAAAAAGTTGAATGACAATTGTGTTACACCGTGAAAGCCGAGCCTGTTTTGGAAAAGTCAGACTGATTTGTTGGGTGGGCTGCAGATGAATATTATTATTGTACCAGATACCCATATTTTGAATGAGAAGAAATGCCAGCCGTAACAATTTAGAGACAAGTAACTCGGTGATTCCTCAATCACTGAGGTGCAGTGATAGTGTCACAGGTGCTGGAATCAGAGATAATCGGAATGAATCCCATCAGCTCCATATTTGTGGGATGTTTTTAACCTCCTGTAGATTTATTCCCACAATTGTTGAGTATGCTTTTGGAGACTGGAGGCACACACTTGGCGAATCATCCACAAAGGCGGATTTTGTTTGTTTGTTTTTTTTTAGTATCACTCAAATTTCCTGATCAATATGTTTGTATCACTTGGGCCTGATTGATGTTTGGATGTCATAAAAGAATCCAAAAGAAGTATATTATATAATCTTGTATCAGAATGCACTTTCTCTTTGATCATTTTTCAAAAGAATCTTAGATTATGGAGTCCTGCCATGTTCTCATAATGACCTCAGTTTTGTTTCCCCCTTCACGCCCATGCCTGTGGCAACCTCGTGTCAAATATTTCAGCGTCAATAACCACATTGAAAGCCACAAGCTTTCAACAACAAAAAAATGTGCAAACCCAAGGCCATCATAACAACTTCAGAGAAAAAAAAAATCTGTTGCTAAGGTATAAGGATCAAATTTCTTCTTTATTTATTTCCTCCTTGGATGCAACACGACATAATAATATGATACTAGTAACGATATAGACAGACATTTATGTAGCACCTTGCACATAGGTTTAAGCATTTACAAAGACTCTCTCCTTCTCTTCTCTGTCTGTCTGACTCTCTCTCTCTCTCTCTCTCTCTCTCTCTCACACACACACACACACACACACACACAGAGGTACGCGCACACACGCATGCATGCATGCACACACACACACATACATACAAAGCGTGAGAGAGAGAGAGTCGGGGAAACAGAAAGACAGACGGAGAGACTGACCGACATAGCGAGAGAGAGTCTCTTTTAATACCATACGACGAATGGACACGGGAACAAGCAAAACATCTGGAATACAGTGTTCCTGGAAGTGCTGATGAAAATCATAAATGTCAAGGTTGGATTTTGAAAGATGCAACAGAAGTGGAATGGGTAATGTTGATTGGAAAGGGAGTTCCAGATCTAGGGGCCACATACAGAGAAGGAACAGAAGCCATGAGATGAAGAGGTTTTGCTGAAGAAGTCGTGAGTCAGATAAAGAATGGAGAGAGTGAGAGGGTGTCTTCTGGGCAACTAGAGGAGAGAGGGTAAGCATAGACAGTGCCAGTGACAATAGTTGAGCGGATACAGGCGATCTTCTTGTCAACTTCTGCGGGAACCAGGGAGGCAGAGGTGTTTCATCAATGAAGGGATACAGAGTTGACGACGATGAGTTTTTAAGATAATACTAGCAGCAGTCTTTACACTTTAGCAGTGGGATGAAGACGAATGCCAGGACAACCAGCAACGGTAATCTGACCTTGAGAGCAGGCAAGAGTTTTGGTGGCATCTTCAGAAAAGGAGCTCCCTAATTAAACTTCATAGTTGCAGGTCTAACAGTTATTCCATGACCTGTGTTTTACAGAGAGGAAGAAGTCGATGAAGAAATTGAGGTTTCAAGCACTGAGAATGATATGTCGCGAAATTCAACAACGATGGAAGAGGGCTAGGTATGTGACTGAGTAGCGGAACCATTGTGGCATCACAGATCTTTGCTACAGATTCCTCCATTATCACAGTGAAGCTGGTGCCTACACGAACAGTTCATGACCGTGTATTATTAACGGTTTCATCCCTAACTTTTAACAAACCCTGTGTCGCTATAATCACATGTTTGAAATGCTTTGAAGGTGCCCACTCCACACAACATGGCATAAAAGTGTGTGTGACCGTAACGTCCAACCGTAGCTCATCATTATCAGATCTAAATTTTGTGGCTCAAAGCTTGGAAATGGCGACGTGAACGACTTGCCTGATGCAAAAACAGCACTTCAAATGATTGAGACCGCTACTATGTCACATCGAACGGAGAAAAAGTCTTGAATTTAGAACCATCTCTTCCAGAATTCATACTGACGCATAACGAGTTCACAGTGCATTTTTGGTTTGTTATTGGCTGACCAGTTTTGACTAGGTTATGTTGAAGGCAACACATTAGTGTAGACGGGGTTGGCCTGCTCACATAAAGTTCAGTGTGTTCTTTCCAAATGCCTCATTCAGTAGGGTAAAATGTAACGCATATTTCAGTGAAACAACCTTTTCTCTCCAAAGATGCAGCTTTTGGACACTGATGCTTTTCAATGAAGAATTTCAGCATACAGCCTTTAAGTATCAAATAACTGTGCTCAGTGTGTGTGTGTGTGTGTGTGTGTGCGTGTGTGAGAGAGAGAGCAAATTCATCAGATTCATCAGATTTGACCACGGGAAACAAACTTCTCAGCGACTGAAACAGTCGACAGAAAGCTTGAACAAACTATGCTGCGCGCACCGGTTTTCCACCTTTATGAAGCAGCACTAGCTGTTGTGAATGAGAAATAATAAATGACAGGTTTCCATCACCCCACACCATCCCCCCATTCCAATGCCCCTCAAGTCTTAACACTCCTCCTCCTCCTCCTCACCACCCATCCTCTTCTCAGACAATTCTAAAACTTCGTAAGACTGCACTATGGAAAAAAAACACAAAAAAAACCCAAAAAACTTGAGACCCTTGAGCTACCCTTGAGCTGATGAAAAAACTTGCCATCTCTCTCATTCTGTGAGTTCTAGATTACTAGCAATGATGTCGTAAAGAGACAATGTGCGGAAATATAAAACAGACAAAATGTTCGGAAATCTGCATGGGAGGTAATTTGTGGTTAGAAATCAAGTTAAGTGAGAATGACCCTGCCGTATATGACGCTGACTGGCACGTGATCTCAATCGTTATCCAGGCATGCGCTTCAGATCAAATAATTATTTGACTGACTAGATATATTTGCTAGGTCCGATGCGCTTCAGATCAAATATTTGACTGACTAAACATATTTGCTAGGTCCGTAAACCGA
The DNA here is from genome assembly GCA_016801955.1 of Conus betulinus. Classification (NCBI taxonomy): domain Eukaryota; kingdom Metazoa; phylum Mollusca; class Gastropoda; order Neogastropoda; family Conidae; genus Conus; species Conus betulinus. Next base: position 908,119 of record JADBJO010000040.1, on the reverse strand, counting down.
GAGGGGGTAATAGGCCTATTACTATTTGCAAAGGGAAATAATTATGAGTGATGTTTTTTCCTTTTTTTATTTTTTTTTTTACCCCTGAAACGGGTCTGTTTTGACTCGACAGTCAGTTTAGCAGTTCGGTAAGAGGGGGGGAAAGCCAAAACATGGGAGTGAAATAATGCACCTGTAACGCAGAACGTGTTACGAATAGTTCGACTTCACGAAATTTTACAATTGTTGATCGATTTAGATCTGTATATCTTGGATTTGATGTGACGTTTGCTTATTGGCCAAGCGACACACGTACAAATCGCGTATTGATTTTGACCTATAAACAGAGAAAAGTAACTGTATTTGCAATGGGAAGACAGATTGTTTTGTGTGTGTGTGTGTGTGTGTGTGTGTTTTTCTGTGAACAGGTCTACTAGTATGGGTTCCCTCTTCCCCCCCCCCCCCCCCCCCCCCCCCCCCCCCCCCCCCCCCCCCCCCCCCCCAAAGAACAACAACAACAAAAGTTCACGGGGCTGAACGATGAAATGGGATGGAAAGGGAGGATCTCCAGATCTCCCTTTGGACCCCCCACCTCCACCACACACACACACACACACACACACACACACGCATCCCGATCCCCTTACCCCGGCTTTCATATATAACTGATCCGCCCTGAAACTTCAAACTGCTTTTTGCCCTACATTGTTCACTGGAATAGACGGTGGATCTGTTCTCAGCTGAAAACACCCCTACCTCAAGCCGTCCCTCAAAAACACTATAGACTTAACTGCAGTTGTTGATTGATTAATCCATCTTCCTAGCTTGAACAAACATATGGCAGTGCAGATCGAATCGGCTTGTGGTACGAGTAGTGGTCGAATTGACCTTGTCCTTGATGGCGACACATCGGCCTCATCGAACCAAGCAGTGCATAGGAAGGTACCAGGGGCCCTAGTAGTAAAGTACATGTACAGACTTGAGATGACATTTGTCGCTGCAGAGAGGCTGACGTCAGCAAAATCTAAGTGGGTGTGTGCGGACCTTTGATAGCGGACAGTGGGGAGGTTTTCTTGTGTGTGTGTGTGTGTGTGTGTGTGTTTCGTTTACGTCCGCTGTTGACGAACTTGATAACCAAATAAAATGATAATGCCGGTGTCCTATAACAATACCACAGAGTAGAACACTATCAGACCTATGATGTAGTTCATTATTCGTTATGCCGATGATTCAACTGGTTTTGTGACGCAGCTTAAAGCATAGGTGAGAACGCTCAGTAACTCGGACCCGAGACTAGTTCAACTGAGTGGTAATTATCTTTCGTTTATCTGGTAAATTTATGACCGTTCTTTACTTTGAGAACCGTTAATGTCACACAGGCACACGCGCACGCGCGCACGCACGCGCGCGCGCGCGCGCACACACACACACACACACACACACACACACACACACACACACACAAATATATATATATATATATATGTGTGTGTGTGTGTGTGTGTGTGTGTGTGTGTGGTGTGTGTGTGTGCATGCACGCATGCACGCGCGTTCTAGTCCCATATAAAGGCAGCCAAAAGCAAAAGGAGGCATAGATCGGCTTCACGTCGTGTTGGTACCAAAGGCATAATAACAAAATTGACAGAATGTTCACACACACACACACACACACACACACACACACACACACACACAACACTAACATACATGCATTCCGAGAGTTTGTATGTTCCAGCACGTATGCACATGTTCTCATCATCTCTGGCTCTGTCAACCTTCGGCTCTCGCCGGCTATCTCACATAACTCGCGTAAGCTCGCGCGCGCCCACCTCCCCCCTCCCCCCCCTCCCCCTCTCTCTCTCTCTCTCTCTCTCTCTCTCTCTCTCTCTCTCTCTCTCTCTCTCTCTCTCTCTCTCTTTCTTTCTTTCATACACATTGGTCAGACCCAATTCCAGCTTTAGCAGCGAAAGACTTCGAGATACTCTGAATCAGTTATTTACTTGCATGCATGTATATCCAGTTGTTCTGTTTGTTTGGTCTGAATAAGGTCTCAGAACAATTTCATTGTTCTCAGTTGTTGTCTGCATGTACGTAACCAACTGTTTCATGTCTTTAGCCTCCGTAGATCACACGATATTCTCAGTGCTCTCAATCAGATATTGCTTACATGCATATAGTAACCTGTTGTTTTGTGGTGTATGATATCCACAGGTCACACGACATTATTTCGAGCTGAAAGACACCAAAGATTCAATACAATGTTAGAGCAATGGCGATCTATTTCAAGCTGCATTATGCACGGTATATAGGAAGAAGCCAATGGAAATACCCGCTAGGTCTGTACACGTTGCACTTCTCCTCCGACCACTCTGTTGCGAACCAATACGTGATCTGGCCCAGAGCCGGGTATAGGAAAGCATGTGAATATTGTATTGGTCCTACCCAATACGGCCCTTTCCCCCTCCTTATCCCTTCGCCTCCCCTTCCCATCCTCCCTACCGTTACTGGGTCAAACTCAGTTTGTGCCGTTTTCTGTTGGATCGAGCGATACGTTTTGGGGTCGACCCAATACGAGACCACAGTGCTGAATGTTGTTGGCTCGTGTTGAACAGGCCGGCGTCCACTGAGTGAAGTTAATGGTTCACTTTTGGAGAGTAGGGAGGGGGGAGCGAAGGGGTCGTACCGAGTCGACTCGATAGATGACTGCCGTTTTGGAACGTATTGGGTTTGCCCAGAAGCAGAATCGCATTCCCGGGTTTGGACCAAAACGCTATCCGCGCGTTAGATTTGTTCTGGTGTGTACTGGATCAAATTACGAACTGGCCGCGTTCGCGACAGCGCAACTGGTGTCCAAAATCACTGAAACTAGAAGGGTACACTCAGGAGAACACAGACCTCCACAAGTCAAACGGATTATGAATCCGCCTTTTGATCTGAATGCACACCAAATGGTCATCGGATCATCAATGGGACACGTCCCCCCCCCCCCTCTCTCTCTCTCTCTCTCTCTCTCTCTCTCGGACACGTCCCCGTCCCTCCTCCCAAGTTTGCTTCCTCCAGAATCGATCAGAAACGAAGCTAATGCTGACGTTTAATTCTGAAGCTCTGGTCCTGCAGGTGATATCTGACTATCACAGAGC
>JADBJO010000040.1:892500-900000 GCA_016801955.1 Conus betulinus | reverse complement strand
CGAATTATTTACAATATTTGACATTGTACAGGGACTGTATAAGGTTCCTGTTGGTAACTTGCTCTGATTGATTCCTTGTTTTGATAATGTTGTGTTAGGTTGTATTACAGTTTGTGTTTTTTTCCATTTAGTATTGCCGACATCCCTCCCATCTCCCCCCCCCCCCTACACACACACACACTCCGGACCCCTCCCCTATCCCCCTGATCCTGACCTTCCCTCCCCTTCAATGCCATTGGAATATACTAATTTAAACACGTTTGCATATACAGTGTTACTTAAGCGTTTTCTCTCTCATCAATCGGATACACACTCGCACACACACACACACACACACACACACACACACACACACACACACACACACACACACACACACACACACACACACACACACGCATGCACGCGCGCGCGCACACGCACGCGCACACATATACACACACACACGCGCGCGCACACACACACACACACACACACGGTCTTTTTTTTGGTCTAATATCACTTAAAGTGAAAAGACATTAAATTAAAGAACGAACACACACGCACGCACGCACGCACGCACGCACGCACGCACGCACGCACGCACACACACACACACACACACACACACACACACACACACACACACACACACACACACACACACACACGACGACTAGTTGATTGTAATTGTTGTTAATGCTCATTTTTCTGACCTTTTTTTTCTCCCCCTTATCAAAGAGACCTAAACACATACACACACAATACGGTCCCCTCCCCCTCCTCCTCCCCCCCGATCACCTCCCTCCCGCCTCCCCTCCCCCCGTCTAATATCACTATGTGGATACACGTTAAATTGAAGACAACAACACACACACACACACACACACACACACACACACACACACACACACACACACACACATACACACACACACGCACGCACGCACACACACACACACACACACACACACACACACACACACACACACACACACACACACACACACCATTCTGGCAGCAAAAGGAGTAGGAGTCAAGACCTGGACAGGCCCCGACAGAGTCAGTTCAAGGTCGAAACATTTGTCTCTGGAGGGGAGGGAGGAGGAGGAGGAGGTGTGTGTGTGTGTGTGTGTGTGTGTGTGTGTGTGTGTGTGTGTGTGTGTGTGTGTGTGTGTGTGTGTCTGAATGACCTACTGTCAAGTTCTGCCGAGTAATACTTTGTCACATCCCTAGAAACAGCATGTCGTGCTGACTGTTAAACCTGAATTCACTCATAAAAATACAGGTTAAAGACGAACTGCTGGTGTTTCATTCAAGAGCCACAGAACATGGACGCTGGATTTGCATGTAACTGCCTGGGAGTCTCAGTCTGTCTTTGTGATCCTTGAAGTATTATTTTTGACATTCACGTTGTGTTTTTAGCACTACCGAAATGTCTCTGTTGTCGCTTGCTGTCGGCCTGTGTGTTTTCATATAAATCAGACTTTGAAAATTACATATCTCGTCCTCTAATTTTGCAAGATAAGCCCCCCCCCCCCCCCCCCCCCCCCCCCCCCCTTATCAATTTCATACGTACTAAGTAAATGGAATGGAGCATTTTTTGTATGTCTTAACCATCTTGTTTCATCTTTCAGGTTCGTTGGAGGTCAACGCTCCTCTACGTCTATGGTCAGGAGCTCCGTTTACCAGGCCTACCGGATATAATCCAAACGTCCTTCACCTTTAACAACACGTCAGTAAACTCAAAAGAAAATGGCTGACAACAGTGGCTCCAATGAGGCGGGAAGTGGCTTTATATCAAAACTAGCCACTGAACTGTTTACAAGTCCTTTGAATTTAACCTTGCTTGGCATTTGTGGTTTCCTTATCTACAAAATAATTGCAAGCAGGCGCAGAGCAGAACCCTCGGAGCCAAGGGAACCTGAACTTCCGCCATTGAAGAAACAAGATTTTACATTGGAACAGTTGAGAGAGTACGACGGCAAAGGAAAGAATGGACGTATTTTGATCGCAGTGAATGGAAAGGTATTCGATGTCACGAAAGGGAAGCGCTTCTATGGACCAGGTAAAAGCAGTTTATTGTCCCCTCTTTTCCCTGTTTTTCCTAACAGTTTCGTTACACATTTTGGTCTCCTTTTAAAGACTCCAGACTGACTGCACATTGCACATGACACAGCCAATTGTTGGTATGTGACCACCCTTCCCCCCTTCCCCCTTCGAAATTCTTAAATGAAAATGTGTATGACATAAGAGACCAAAAAACAAAAACAAAACAAACAAAATGCAATCCAGTGATATTGGCTTGAATGAACACTGTCGAAGCTGAATACTAGCGGATCAAGCAACTGATGTATTAAGTCGGTAAGAATTATAAGTCAAGTGGTAACCGAGATATTAATTAAAAAGTTTAAACATATAAGCAATGCAGATAGATTGCGAAGGTTAAATTTACCATTGTTAAAGTTCCGATGAATAAAGGGAAACTTGATTGAGACTTACAAGCTATTTAAGGGACTTAAACAAGGTACAAATTTTAATGTTCAGATTTTTCAACAAACCTCAGATCAAATTACAAGAAATTCTGCTAACAAAATCCAAATTAAACATTGTGGCACTAATATTAGAAAATATTCCTTTAGTAACAGAGTGGCACTATATTGGAACCAACTACCTGCACACATTAAAAAAGCAGATTTGAATACTTTTAAAAAGCTTCTGGATACTAGTTATGTAGTGTTAAATATATTGAAATTTAATTTTGATTGACAGAATAGAGTAAAATAAATCCTGAGCATATGCATGCATTCTGCAATAACTATTTATTTATATAAATAAGATGATTGGGTCACTAAAACTAAAAGCCGTGAGGCTATGTAAGTCCCAAGTGAACTGAACTGAACTGAGAAGAAAGAAAGCAGTGATCAGTGGGACCAGTGTCACATGACCAACTTTTCCAGCAGTCTTAAACATGGGAATGGTTGCTTGCTGACGTAAGGCTAAAAACTTAATATATTATATATATAATATGTTTTGGAAGGCATGTTCTAGTCATCAGATTTGTTTAAAAAATGGCAGACAGTTTGAAGATGTACCATCGAAGTTGAAAATTATAAAAACATGAACCATCTAGGTTGCTGACACGAAGGCAAAGTTGAGAACAAAAATATGCACTGCTGGAAAACAAATCTAATTTGATATGAAAATTCGACATGTGAATAAAATGTGTGGACAGTTTTAATCTTATTTATTGAGTGGATCATGCAGATGCATATTTCACACTTTATGACTAAAAAAGACCCTCTAAAATGTTTTGACTGCATGACTTTCTCCCTTTATCATGAGCCAGTATTGTTCATTGGACAGAGCTTGAGCAAATGACTGTGTATGTTGTAATGAGACATTGGAAGCTTTTAATTTTTCTTGACCTGTCTTGATTCCTTCCAAGCAGACGGCAAATAATAGATCTACAGCTGTATTCTAATTTCTATGAAGCCAAAGCACACTTATATTGATGTATTTGATTGGATCATTAAGCCATTCTCAGAGCATGCAGCCAAAAAGGCAACTCGGAATAGCATTTCATGCTTTGTCAAAGATGGCAATAAAGAAAAAAAAAAAAAGAGACACATTACCACTAAAGAAAAAATGAAGCACAGGAATTTCTGCAGAGAAAAAGGATGTCTGAGACTGCATTTTAAGTCTGCGTGCCTCTCAAAGTATTGCTCGGTCTGTTTGACGATGAGATCCAGACTATGACTGGAACTTGAGGTGGTGATTATACATTGACTGCAGTTTGAAATCCATGTCAAGAAGTTTTAGGATTATATCCCTGTTCTTGACAAAGGGTCCTAAAACTTCAAACATTGGCCCAAACTTGCTATGAAGACACTATCAACACACGTAGAGTTTATTCATTAATTAAATCAGTGCTGTTTTACAGTTACCTTTTGGTGTACTGAAATGATATGGGATGTATTAAATGTTGAGCCAATTACTGAATTAGAGTGGTGGTTTCAATAAACAGTCCTAATTGGTTCAACTCGGTGCGTGTGTATCACTGTGTGTGTGTGTGTGTGTGCATGTGTGTGTGTGTGCGTGCATGCATGTGTGTGTGCGTGTGTATGTGTATGTACTCTGTGTGTGTCTCTGTGTGTGTGTGTGTGTGTGTGTGTGTGTGTGTGTGTGTGTACTTTTTTTAGAAAGAAAGAAAGCAGACATGAGCTTGAAAATCTAGGTTTTAGTTAATGGTCAACCTGAAATCCGAGGAAAAGAGAAGCAAGTGTCCTTAGTAAACCTGATGTACTGGAAGGGAGAAGGGGGGATGATGAACTTCTTTAGAATCTCTCTGAGAAGGATGAGCCCACCACTCAGAACAACACTGAATCAGGAGCCCTGTTGATAGTGTATCATAATTTCTGAGGAGTGATAAATATTTCTGGCATTTGCCTGCTCACCGGTCTCAGTCTGAGCTGTGAGCATGCTCTGGTCATTAGTGACAGCTGAAAGATTGCCATGTGTCTGTCAACTGTGCTTTCTTGTGTTCTTTCCTCAAATAGATTTTTGAATCAGTTGTCAGGTGCTAACTTTGATTCTTAAATGTCAGCTTTGTTTTCAACTGTTGTTAATGCTTTAAGGCTAGTCATTGTAATAGTTTCATGCTGAAAAGGTCTCATTCCCTGACAGTTGTTGCTTAAGATGCTAAAAAAGATAGCAGTGAATAAAAAAATTGTCATGATACTAGCAATACAGTATATTTTCCTCATTCTTGCAAGCAGAAACCGGTGCAGTGTCTGATTAATGTCATTCCAAGAGTTACCGAGAAGTGGAAGATTGAAGATATGTCATTGCTCCAGCTGTGGAATGTACATCACTCCGGCCAGTTAGATGTGTACTTCCTTGAACTTAACAGGAAAAATGATTTAAAGAGTCAGGTTATATGTTTACTGATAAATATTGACATGGTAAACAAGGAAAACATGCTGGCCACTGGTTCAGCGCAGGGATTTGATTTTTGTTTCACAGGATGTTGATGGTGTGGAAAGTCGACCACTATGTTCAGAGCGCTTTTTGTCAATTGCTGTTGTTTGAAGATTATATCAATATATGGTCAGTAAAAACGACAAGAAGAACCACTACTATCAAATTTAGCTCAGAAGGTCAAAAAATGGATGAAATAGTAAAGACAAAAGTTGAGTAGTAGACTAGTACACACAGTGCAATTGTGTGAGAGGGAAAGCAATGTTCTGTTATGAATTAAACAGCTTTAAAGGAAGTTAGCACTCTGAAGTTGTTGCCATTTTTTAGAGGCTGTGTTTTCATTTTTCAATTTTAGGTTGTTTGTGTTTCAGGAGGTCCATATGGTTTATTTTCGGGGCGAGATGCATCAAGGGCATTGGCTACATTCTCCTTGAATGAAGATTCTCTGCGTGAGGAATACGATGATCTCAGTGACCTAAACTCGATGCAGATGGAAAGTGTGCGGGAATGGGAGATGCAGTTCACAGGTAAAGTATACAACAAAGAGCGCGAATGAGAACGTGTAAATGATAGTAATTTCTCTCTCGTTTGTGAAAACATCTGAATACATCTGTCGACTGTTTATTTTACAATTTGATAGCAACAGCCCTGAACAGGTAGAAAAGAAAACAATGGTATTGGGATAAGACAGTCTGAATCTACACATGTAGGTAACTGTCATGCATAAATGTAAATGGTTCATTCTCTTGTCTGAAATTCTTTAAATGTTTTTAATACCTTCTGTGCCTGAATTCAAGCAATAAGGCTACCTTTGGACACCTACGATTTAATATTTATTGAAGGTGGAGAAAGGCACACAACTTTTCTTTGAGATGTCAGGCTTGTTGAAGGTGCCTAGTAGAGTGTCCAGTGTCCACTGAATAGCAGAAGAGTTGCAGTAGTGCGAGGGATCCAAATAGAACTAGTTCCCTACATATATATGCAGACACACCAACCTCAGAATCAGGGTTTCTTCATTCCTCGCGCAAGTTTCAAGTGATGATTTCTAGGATTAGACTGGATAGTGTGCAAGGCCTTATGGATCTTTGGATGTTTGAAAGTCTTTTGAAAACTGGTCTAGACACAGCTTGTGGTTACTTATAAGTTATACATTTTTTTGGGTGGGTAAGTGTATGATCTGCTGAATTGTCAGCAGTCTTAGACAGTTTTTACAAATGTGGTGTGTGTGTGTGTGTGTGTGTGTGTGTGTGTGTGTGTGTGTGTGTGTGTGTGTGTGTGTGTGTGTTTCAGTGTGTGTGTTTCTGTGTCAGTGTGTGTGTTTTTCTGTGTCTGTGTGTACCAATTTGTACAGCATTCAAATGGATGTGTTTGTGTTAGGAGTGGTTGTCACAAGAGGGGAAGGAGTGAGTGGATGTCCCAAAAGGGGATAGGTTGAGGACTGAGGGGTGTGATGAGGAGGGGGGGGAGGGGGGGGGGGGGGCAGGGAGGATCTTTTCTCCCAATCTTTTAACAAGTTCTCTGTGAAATGCATCATGCTGAAGAGAAGAAAGCAAACAACAGATTTGCATCTGTAGGCATGACTATCCATGCTTAAACATTGGTTACATGTATATACATACATGTGCACGCGCACACACACATGTATGCACACATGCATGCATGCACAGATGCGCGCACACACACATGCACGCATGCACACACACACACATACACATGTGCACACACTCACCTATGCACATGCATATGCACACACAGACACACAGATACACACACACACAGAGTTTAATTCAATAGGCTGCCAAGATTATCAAGGTATATTGATGGCAAAATATGTATTAATTATGGTAATGATTAATCATAATAATTTGTTCTTCATAATGCATTAAAAATTACATGCAAAAACGCAGACCTGTCTACCATACGATTTTTTTGGTGTATTTTATTAAGTTTGACTGGAAAATATGATAATACACCGAGTACGAAAAAAACACGAAAATCCGCAACATTTGCTGCAAAAAAAAAAGTACTATTTTCCTGTTTGAAGATGCAAGTTGTTGTCCCTAGTTCCAGTTGGCGCGTACTCGCTTACACCAAGTCAGTCATCTTTCATAGTGAGCGACTGACGCAGATATTCACAAAGAGAATGCCGCCATCAGCGAAAATATGCATTCATGAGGGTGATAAAGAGCTAGATGTTGAAAAGAAGGTTGCCAAAACGAGGGATAAACTTTCCTGAATGCATACCACGCAAAGTTGGAAGTGCTTAGTCCCAAGCTCAAAAAAGGTCAACTTTTGTGTGGTGCGCTTTGTGCGAAATGGGTTTTAGTTATGCTTATGGAGGGCGCAACGACTGCATAAAGCATGTTTCATCAAAATCACAACAACAACAAAAAAAAAAACTAACGGAAGCAATGAAAGGAACACTTTCAAAAATTGTATTGTATTGTCAATTGTATAAGGACTGAAAAAGGCCTACGCGAAGTCTAGTGGGGGACCTGGAGCAGCATGTGACAAATGCTGAGATGATAATCATGATGTAGT
>JADBJO010000040.1:787500-890000 GCA_016801955.1 Conus betulinus | reverse complement strand
AGCATACATTTCCACATGCCCCATTCATTGAATTTGCTTCTTTAAATTTTTTCTTGTTCAGTAGATCACTGGAATACAATTCAGTGGGTTTTTTTTTCATTCAGTAGGTCACTGGAATTCACAATGAGCTGTGTCCTTTTTAAGAATTTGTTTTTTTACATAGATCTTTTCTCTGGACTAAACCTAAAATGAACATAGAAATGTCCATTGGTCTGTCTGTCTGTTTCTCTCTCTCTCTCTCCCTCCGTCTCTCTCTCTGTCTTTTTCTCTCTCTCTCTCTCTCCCTCTCTCTCTCTCTCTCTCTCTCTCTCTCTCTCTCTCTCTCTCTCTCTCTGTCTCTCTCTCCCCCCCTCTCTCATTATAAATTGAAAATGCAATTTAGAGTGAGACTTGCATCAGCCTTTGAAGAACCCACCCAGCTGGGAATCACGTTAAACTGTTTAATTTGAAGAAAATTATTGTAAGTATTACTGACCTGAGGTAAAGATTTTATTGTTGTTGTTATCCTTCTGTATGAAGTGGACTCTCCAGAAAAGTGCTGACTTATTCTTTGGCAGGGAAAAGTAAAGCCAGGAAGTCTGCTATTGAGTTTTAGTACTTTGACATCAGGATGTAATATAGGCCACTTTTTTTAAATAGGCTTTTCTGTTTGTTTTACAGTAAATCCAGTATCAGTATGTTTTCATCCCCTTTGATTATTGTGCTATCCATTTTCATACTCATTTTGTTTTCCTGCACCTGCTGATGGAATGACAACCCCATTGACTAGGGTCAGGTTGGTGTGAAACCCTACAGTGGACAATATGCAGGATTGGATTTTGGACTCTGTGCGCTGTTAGACATTTTTAATCATTAATGTGTCAAGTTATCTGTACTACAGTTATGCAGATATTATTGTTAGAATGAAAATGAATTGGGGATGGATCCTTCTGACGATACATCATAGATTTAAAACTGGTTGTGATGAGAGTGAAGTATGGCACTTACGCTGCGCTATACAGGTGTGTTGCGGAGAAAGAGAATAATTGTTTTTCTATTGCAGAGAAATATGTGTACGTGGGGAAGCTGCTGAAACCGGGGGAACAGCCGGCAGACTACACGGACACAGAAGATGAAGGGGCTGATGAGAAAAAAACAGCCGACTGACAAAAAGACTGACTGAGACTTCTCATGTACTCTCTCATGTTCTGCAACACATACACACACGCACACACACACCCATACTCCCTTTCCCTTTTTTTTCTGTACCACACAGATCAGTGGCATATTTCAGAAAGAAAAGAGTTTATATTCAATATTATTTTTAATCAGTGGCTTCGTTTTAAATTTTTTTTTTTAGATTTTCTTTATCATCATCATTTTGTTTTTGTGTCATGTTCTCCCCCCCCCGATCTCTCCCACAACCTCAGTTCCTCCTTCCCCTCTCCCAGCCAGCCCTCCCCCCTCCCTTGGCCCGCATATCTCATCTCTTTGCTTTCTGCCATATATGTTACACTGATGTCTACCTGTAGCCACAAGAAAGGTTTTGTAGACAAAGAGTTTGATTAAATAATGGTATTGGTTCCATTTGCTTCATGTCCTGGACTGGTGCATGTGCTGACTTCATTAATGGCCACACCTTGTTGGTGGTTTTGTCAGCTTTCAGCTATCTAACAAAGATGATGAAAAAATTTGTGTGTGTGTGTGTGTGTGTGTGTGTGTGTGTGTGTGTGTGTGTGTGAAATATGGCTGCATGGATAATAACTTAATTCATGATCGAATGTGAAATAGATTTGGATGTGTAACAACACATTGTCTGAGTGCGTGCATGTGTATGCAACCAGATTTTTTTCTTGTGCATATGTACATCAGACATTCACTGTGTGCGTTGTGTTGACTGAGACTGAGAGTGAGAGTGTTCAGTCACTCGCTCATCATATGAACAGATGGTAAATTGTTGGGGATGATTGGAAAAGCGCTAGATGGCCATGTTGGAGGAAGAGTTAATCAAGTGGCGTGGCTCTGGGTGATGCTTCTGTACATACTATTAATTCGGAGTTCTTCTCATCATGCCGAATGGTGGATGAATTTTGCTGACATGGGTTCCTTGCTCAGCACTGGGAGTTGTTTGTGGTGTTAGAACTCTTTAGTGGTTCCATGGTGCAACTATGATATATGGATGACTTTGCTTGTGGTTTGCTATTCACTAATTCAGACTCCATAATGTTCATGGGTATTTTGAAATGTTTGCTTGAGGTACATTGGAAATAAAGAACAGGAAGTGATCTTCAATGCTTGACTATATTTATGTATGATGTAAAAATTTCTTCTGATTCACATATCTGTTCCAACATAAAATAGGAAATGTTCTTGAAATGAGACAAATTCTGCACTTTTATCATCCGATTTTTACGCTGTAAGGTAATGTTACATAAATGAAAGGTCGACTGCAGAATTCAATGCTGTGAGCGTCAATCAGAAAAAGAAAATAACATTATCAATATAATGTAACCAGAGTTTTTAATTCAGTATACAGAAAAGGATTAAACTTGGCATACATTCTGAGGTAATGGAACACAGTTACAAAGGCTCATACACATGCTTGCGCGCACGCACACTCTCTCTCTCACACGCACACACACACACACACACACACACACACACACCTGATGTCACTGGTAGTGAATAAGTGTGTTAAACTAAAAAAAAACTAACGTGCACACACACACACACACACACACACACACACACACACACACACACACACACACACACACACACACACACACACCCTATTCATGCACATGCATACAGAGTTGGAAAAACAGAGAACTGAATGTGCGGAAATTATTGGCATGTGATTTGAAGGCATGTTGGATTTGGAAGCATTATAAGTGAATGAATATAGGCATAAAACAAAGTATAATGTGAGAGGGTTTATTTCATTTACTTGGGAAAACTTTGAATATTAGCATATATGTCCTGTCTCACATGCTGATGAAGACATTTTGGTGATGGAGAGCTAGGCATGAAATTAAGACACACTTGGTGTGTGTGTGTGTGTGTGTTTTTTTTTTGCCATTGCCATTGATCTGTGAATGCAAAGACCTATCAGTATCAATAAAGCAAACAAGATAATACAAAGATCTTTCTTACATGAAAAAAAAAAAGAAGAAGAGTAATTTTCATTCCACTGGGACTTCCTCAGGTTGTTGAAATCATTTTATTGCTAAGGAGGGGGGTGTCAGATCTTTTACCACAAATTTTGTTTTGATATTAGCAAGAGAAAGGATGAAAGTGTAAGAGGATAGAGACGGTCGGACCGATAGAGAAAGAGAGCAATTGACCGAGAGGGAAGAAGGTTGAAATGAAAAGAAAAGGCAAGCAGAATGAGAACAATGAGCTAGTAGTGAACAAATCATGGAACAAAAAATGTAAACAATTTAAATAATAAGTAAACGAGCTATAGAATATTATATAAGTACAACATAATGCAGTCAGCAGGTGAAACAATGAATCTGACCTTTCACAAGTAAAAAACGAAAGTGAAAGAAAACCATGAGGCAGGGATGGTGATTAAATGAACAAATGAAAGGAGGAAAGGGCTGGAAACAGGATGAGCTAGAGTGGTGGCGGATAGGCAGGACACCTTCATTGGAAATGGACAGATCAGACCTCTGTTCTGCTGAACCTAGGGTTTGACATCAGGTCTATACAGTAATTGGGGCAATCTAATTGTTAATCTGCCATGCAAAATTTAGGATTAGGTCACACAAGATGTAGATGCATAAGCTCTATGTATTTGTCACCGGTGGAATTTGGGAAGGAGAATGTTCATATGCCCAATTGAAATATGAAGTAGAAGGGGAAGGAAGGATCATTTATGTACCTCTGCAAGCAGCTGTTCATGGTTCATTTCTGTGGTGACCCCATATCTGATAACGTTTCTGTGCCTCATGTTCACCATGAGTTCATTCCAAAGTCATTGGTGTCAGCAAGTCTACTGGGGCTATTGTTGGATGGAGTGGTGATAGTGATGCCCTCCAAGAGTGATGCTGCCTCAGCAGCAGAAAGCAATTATTGTCGTCAGTCGGTGGCGTAGTAGGAGTGTTCTCCATGTGTTAGATTGGAACAGGTACCACCGAAAACCTCAGAGATTTGATAGAGTGAAGTATTTGCTCTGTTGGGCTGCCTCATGATGACTAACTGATTGCTCCCTTTGGACTGTCAGCATGGGGACTGTGACAGAACAAGCCTTGGTAGGGCTTTGCTTCAGGAACCAGACTGAACAGCAAGAGAGTGAAGTCACTGGGATGGGCTGGAGGAGGTAACAGGGGGAAAAAATCAGTAGCAACAAATCAAATGCAAGTTTTACTGATTGGCTGTGAAGGAGACAGCTATTCCTTCCTGATACAAGATTAACTATTAGATTCCTTCCTGACAAGATTAACTATTAGAGAAAGAGTTATTTTTTTCTGTGCTGATAAGAGCCAAAGAAAAGTCTGAAACATGAGCTTTTTTTGTTTCATCTGCGATGTGGTTGGCTAGTCTTGGTTAAAAGAATGCTGTGAATAGCTTGAAGTCCTCACTGCTGTAAAATCAGTTTGTCCTTATTCCTTTTGATTTTGTTTTCCTTTTTTAGGGGAATGGGGAAAAGGGGGGGGGGGGGGGGCGAGGGGGGGGGGGGGGGCGATGATATTATACTTTTGATGTATGCGATTTACAGTCTTGGAAAGTGGTTAATCCTATATGTGTTTGATATGAAACCTTGCTAATTGAACATCAATTGAGTTGCCTGCCTTTGACTCAAAACATCATTCACTTCACTTGGAGGGGTAAAGTGCACAACTGTGAATCTGTTTTGTCTTGTTCATAGTCTGGTAATAGAAAAGAACATTTTTTCAGCATTTTGTTTGTTTTTTTTTTTTTTTTTTTTAGTTCATGCGTGTTTCTGCTTGTGTGTTGCTTTGAAAGCTATGGTTTCTCAAGTTGAGAGTTTAAAGCTATAAATTAAATTTAGACCAGCCACCGTGGCGAAGTGGTTAGCGTTGCGGACTCCCGGCTGGGAGGTCGTGGGTTCGAATCCCATCAGAGTCATGTGGGTTTTTCTGCCCCGACCAGCTCCTACCCAGAGTTGAGTTTGCTGCTGCGGACTCAGTTGAGAAGACTGGGACCACACAGTCGAGTTCATCCACTTAATGGATGCGTTTCTGAGAGTGTTGCTCAAATTTCCTGACCAACACTGCAGGTGCCTGTATCTCTCGGGCCTGGTTGACGCCGGGATATATTATGAAGGGAAGTGTAGAGTACAGACCTGTCATGTAGTCTCAGACCAAAATGGAAATCCATAGCATCTTCTTAATCATCCTCATTCTCATCGATCAGCATTAAAAAAAAAAAGAAGTCTCAAATTCTGTGGCCCTTCATGCCCTGCTCTCATGGTGACCTCAATTTTGATATCCTCTCCACGTCTGTGGCCTTGGTCTGGTTCCGTCAAGGTCACTGGTATCGGTGAGTCTATGGGGGCTGTCGTTGGACGGACGTGGTGGCGCCCCTCCGGAGGGAGAGCTCACTCACGCCGGTTCCGCGACTAAGCATTTATTGTCATCAGTAGGGGGCTTAGTAGGTGGCGTCCTGCGTATGTTAGATCAGAACAGGCGCCACTGAACACCACCGAAGTGACTTGGCAGCAGTGCAGTGTCTCCTCCGGTGGGTTGCCTCTTGACGACTTGACATTGACTGCTCCCTGTGGATTGCCGGTGCCTGGGCTGCGGCGGGGCCGGCCAGGCTGTGGCTGTGGACGGGGTGTCGGAATGAGCGGCATGGGTGCACTGCCTCTGGAGTGGCGCGGAGGTTGGGACGGCAACAACAACAACAACAACAACAAAATTTAGTTTCTTTCAGTTGACGATTTCTTTGCTTATGAAGTTTAGAGGTAACTTCGTTTGCATTTTACTTATAAACTGCAGTTAGTTCAGTTCAGTGCCACCAGTATTGAATAGGTATGATTTTTTTAAGTAAATGACAGAATTCAAGAAAAATTGTAAGCATGATTTTTTTCTTTATTTTTTTAATCGATTTTTGGTAAGGCAAATGTGTTTGTAAACAATGCCTAATTAAACTTTTCGTGGTAATACTCACCATCAGTGTTGTCAGTTGAACATTATTTCTTTTGCTGTTAAATGGTGGTTGTGATTTCTCAGTCATTTCTCAGAAGTAGCATACCAGAGCATGAATTGTTTATCAGTTTCGGTGCTTTGAGTCATGAAAATAAGACAGTGTGCATGGTATTGTACTTTTGGAAAAGCAGCATGATTTTGAGTGGTTGCAACTGGGGCTGGAGGGAAGTGGTGTAAGTTTTTGGCAGGGAGAGTTGTGACCACCCAGTCCACCTCTGCTTACCAGGAGCTACCTTTCCTACACCGCTCATGCATCCTCTTTCATCAACCAGCTTGCCACCGTCATATTACAACAACCCTCTGGTTATAAACAAAGCTGCAAGCACCAGTCTCTCTTGCTCACTCACTCTCTCCCAGTCTCTTCTCCCTTCCACCTCCAGTATTCTTCCACTCTCTGATTAGTTATGGAAACAATAAGTCCAGGTGGGGATGTAATTGCTTTTTGGCATGCTCCTTTTTTCATCTTACATTTTTGACTCTCAAGATTCTTTGGTTCTTGTAGTATTTAAAAACAGTTGAGATTGTGTTAGCTGCATGATAAGCACAGCTTGTAGATCTAAGCTACGCAATTTTAGATTGTTTACATTATTAGTACATGGTAATGCCAATAGATTTCAGAATTGTTCTATGAACTTTTTTGTTGTACAGTGCATATTGTGTCTCCAAATTTGATTACAAGTCACAAATTCAGATCTCAGATTTCACTAGTGATCATAAACTAGAAACCAGTGTGAAACAGAAGTGTATGATAACAATAGCAGTGCAATGAATTACTTGAGTAGTTCTGTGCCCTTTGATTGAGTCAGACCAGACTGACTGACCCAGCTTATATTCTTGCGTGAGCTGTAAATTTTTGCAGACATTCCAAATAGTAACACACACATGTATGAAATCCGGTATACATTGTGCAGAGGTCATCTTGGAAGCATGACTTCAATGTTTTCAGTTTTGTGTCATAAATAATAACAGAAGTGAGGATGAAGAAGTTGGAGTACGCTATAAATGGCATAAATCCCTCTGAAATTCCTAGACTATGCACTTGCCTTATACTCCATGGTGACTGTCAATGTCAGTTCAGTATATCCTTCGTTTCTTTATTTCCATGAGGTTTCTTGATCAGTCGTCAGCAGTGAGGAGACTGCAGCTGGAACTTTAAACAAACTTTAAAAAAAAAAAAAAATTACTCTGCCACCGAATAAAAGAAACAAACAAATAACAAGAGAAACATATATTTTGACCTCTTTGGTCTTAAAGTGAGGCGACTGCAGGTGGGAACCTAAACAAAACTTCAAAAGTGTAAGTAGTATATTCGCCAAACATGAACAAATGAATCTCAAGTCCTGTGATTCGTTTGTTCATGATTGGCAGATATAGAATTTAAACTTTTTAAGATCTAGCAAGACAAACAACAGTCAAGGCAATGAAAATGAAGAACAAACAACCACTTATCTCCTCAGATTTGGCACAAAATGGCATTCCACATCCATTTTGCATCCAATTTGAGGAGGTGAGTGAGTGATTGTGCTTTGTTTTCACTGTCTTAAATGTTGTTGTCTTGCCTGAAGAAAACCAAAGAGGTCGAAATGCATCGTGTTTGTCTTGAAATTTGTTTGTTTCTTTTGTTTGGGCGGTAGAGTAATTTTGAAGTTTGTGGAAAATTACATTTGAAAGCAGCAAATCTGTTACTTTGCAATGTGAAACAGGTGCTCTTGAGAATTGCCTGGATTTTTGTTGCTGTTTTTGTTTTTTCCCCCCCACTTTCATCCCCCTTCCTCTTCCACTGCTGTTATAATTTTCTTTTGTCTTGTTTTAATCTTCAAGAAGTACGCACGCCTGATTATTGATTTACAGCCAGTGAAATACATTTCGCATTACATGGTGTATTTTGCATTCCTGAGCGCAAAAGAAGTGTCCTAATTCATTTTGTTCTGAGGAGCATAGAGTGCATTGCTTTTTGTTACAATTTACTTCAAGTGATATTTGGCCAAAATGCACAGTTACAGATAGGGCACATATCATGCTCTATACAAGTCCAGTCTTAGCCCTGTGTGTTATAGTAGTGAATATATTGCTTACTGGTGAAGCAGAATTTAAAGGCACAGAGAGTACCGGTACAGCCAAGAAACAGTAAATTAAGACAGCTCTGATCTTGTGTCTTTCATTAAAGATAGGAAAATCAGGATTTCCTTCTAAGTTCATGGAACAGTTTTGATTCTATCAATGTGTTACAGGTGTCTGAATGTTTATGGCAAAGTCTTTGAACTTGTCACAGTCAGATGAGAGAGATATTTGTCACTATGAATAGCCATTACAAGTTGAAGGATGCTTCACAATTCAGGGAAGAAACATCAACAACATTGTCATGGGAAACTTTTTTTTTTTTTTTTTTTTGAATAGATTTTTCTACCCGTGGAATGATATAACAATTTCTGACATATTACATCATCATCGCATTTTCATGAGATTAACAGTGAGGAATAATTCTGCGGTCTGTTAGCAATTTGATCATGTATATACTTGAAAGGTTATCCAAACTGTTCCATATGAACAAAAATAACACTAACAGGAAGGAGAAAATTTGGTGCAAATAGAAATGTGATATTCTGAGATGGCTACTCAGGGAAGGATAGACAGCCCATGTAATTTGTGCAGGCATAATACTTATAAGATAGATTTTCTCAGCTGACTATGGAGTCCAGATAGACTTTTAACGGAAGTACAGACAGCACAGTACTGACAGGTGCTTTAGCTGTGAAGTCTCCACCTGGACCTTTTTGTGATACAATCCAAAGTGCCTCTTTTTTCAAAAAGAAAAAAAATAGTGGAGGGGGGTGGGGCGGGTTGCTTGTTTTTCCGTTTTGATCTAGGACTCTCTGACCCACAAAGCATATAGCATCAGTGCTTATCTCTTGACAGGAATGTTTCTTGTTTCACAACTTTTTTTTTTTTTTTTTGTATGTAATGTAAAAGAACCAAAAGCAAACTTTATGATGAACATTAGGGTGTTAACAAAGCTTCAACCGGTTTCAAGCCTGCACTTCTAGAAAGACTTGGATGCTTTTTGCTTATTGGTTTGTTTGGGGGGGGGAGGGGGGTTGTTTGTTTATCAGTGTATCAAATGGTGTGGCATCCAGTCACCTGTTGTTTAGTGTGGTATTAGTGGTCATCTCAGACAGAGAAATGAGCTGAGAAAAGAATGGTTTCTGAGAGACAGTTTTCTTGCCTGACTAACAGTATTTTCACCAACCTGAACCTTTGTGTCACTCAGTGGGCAAATCAGACTGTGGAATGTCATGTATATGCCTTTGAATTCAAACTGCCTCGTGTTTATCAGCAGCTGTCACTCGGATGGGTCAGCTGGTAAGGAAAAACGGTTTGAATAAACACTCTTGTTTTCCATGTGGTATAGATTTGTGTCTTTTGCAAATGGATGTGCACGTTGTGTGTGCAATATGTATGTAGTTCAGTGTAAAGAGCACGACACCTGTATCTTTCACCGCTTCAATGAACTGCTGTCTTCCATCCCCATCACAGTAACAAAGAAGTATTGTTGCTTCTGCACAGCAGACTGAACTCTCTCCACAAGAGCCGAAGAATTGCACATACAGATGCTGTAGGTTAAGGTAAAATGGAAAAAAAATGAGAGCAGTCCAAAAAAGTGAGTGATTGACAATTATATCAGAATGTGTATGTTAACTTACTTAAATGAGAAAATTAAAGTGAACGACTAATAACTGCATCTGAATGAGTAATGTTTACATAATCTTGCCATTTCTGTCAGGATTACCCTAGATGTAGATGATCAAATAAAATTCTGTGTCTCCTTTGTTTCAAAAAGGACAGTGAATATGGCTCCCTCCACACACACACCCCCCCCCCCCCCAAAAAAAAAAAAATCATTTATTTTCCTTCAGAAATTATTTTTTGGGTCTTGTGCAGTTTTGTCCCAACTCAACAGTTTAACACCATAAATGGTGTAAATATTGTTAACTTTTTCTTGGTCATACAGTAAATGTGCTTAGGTTGTTCTTTATCTTACATAGTTCTATTCTTTAAACGGCCATTTTAAATCAAGAAAAAACATTTTTTGAAACATGTGAGTTGACTTCAAAGCAGTGACAGCCCTGATATGGCCCTTTGCGGTCAGCTGGGCTGTAAGCAGTATTACCTTACTTAGGGACAATGGTAAAATGTCCAAGGAGTGGAATATTTCTGGGCATAGCCAAGTTAGACCGGACTTTTTTTTTTAAGTGGGAGGGGGTGGTGGTGGTGGGGGGTGTAATGTGGATGTGGTCAGAATTGTAGGAATACTATAATCCATGTCTAGCATTTGCAGTCAAGTTAGCTTGTATGTCCATGCAAGAGGGATTCTGCATGTAGGTATGATCCCGAGTTGTGGCAGGAATGTGAGGGGACATGTTGAACTCTTAGTTATGTTAGCGTGTATGTCTGTGCAAAACAGATTCTTTTTAGGGTTAAAATGTCAGAATCATTTAAAATGAAAAAAAGGTATTGGGAAACAGCCCATGCATGAATGATGATGGCAGAAAAAAATTGCATTCAAGATACATTAAAACCTGAACGTAATGGCATAGATTTACCCCAAGAAAACCCCCACCCACCTACCTCATACTCGCAACTGTCTATCCTGTTCGTTGCATTGGTTATTCTCTTCTGACCATATGCCACTTTTTTTCTTGCCATGTTTTTCAACTTGAGTTATTGCGCACTAAAATAACATAATCACTTTAAATTTGTCTAAAAATGGTTTTGACCCATAAGTTCTTCAGTATATTTTTTTTAATGGAAAAAATACACGAAAAGGCAGAATGAATTTAAAAAAGAAAGACACATAATACTCATCTAGTCTCATGCTTGAGTTGGCAACCATCTCTGACTTAACACTTGACAGACTTGCCCAGGATTATGTCTATATTCACTTTGAAAAAGCCAGTGTTCATACACCAGCTGCTGCTGTATGTGTTTACTGTTGGAGAGGAAAAAGAAAAGGTGTTTGACCTGTTGATACTTGGATGGAAGAGATGGAAAGGCTGTTTCTGGTTTACTGTCTGTGTAGTTGGTGGGAGTGGGTTGACCTGCTGCGATGTTCAATGTCAATTACGTTGCTGACATTTGTGAACCTGACATCATCCTCTGGTTTGTTGCAAGGAAACGTGATAGCAGCTACCAGAAATGGCAAGAGGGGTGGGATGGGAGTGGGGGAGGGGATCGTGAGACACGTGGCGTTCATCTCAACTGAATGGAAAATCACTTTCATACCATGACCTTAGCAGTTCAGCTGTTACATGCTTTGGTAATGCAGTCATACAGAAACGTTAACATTTGTACTGCTGCTTTTTGGGGGTGTGTTAAGTTTTTTTTTTGTAATTGTGGAAAGCCTGTTGAAATACTCTTTTTTTTTTTTTTTCTTGTACACATTTACTTTCTGATCATAAGTTTGAGATTGATTGTAGATGAGTTGAAATTCAGTACATAATTTATGAACAGTTATGGAATCTATTCTGGTTTATTTGATATGTTTAGAACAGACTACTATTTCAGTATTATTTTGTGTGATGTGCTGTATTGTGTCTATATATACTACTAGGAAAGGCATCCCATTCATCCAGAGTGTGGTGAACTTGCAAAATGGGCCACCAAGCTTGTCCTTATATTGAACTTGTCGTCTCACCAGTGAGGTTGAATGTCATTTGAGAACAAGGTTCAAATCCTAGAGGCAGGCCAGGTGGATCTAGGCAGTGAAGCGAAAAAAAAAGCATAACACTAACCGTTGTTGCAAATGACTGTTGTGTTTCTCATTTCTCTGTCAGTGCCAGTGGAACACTATGGAAGCCTTGTCCATGCTTGTGTAATCTCTTAAATTTTTCACTGCCAATTACCTGTTCTGCTTTAGTTTAAAAAAAAATAGAAAAAGTGAAGCATAGAAACTGCTTGATTTGTCTTAGCCAATGTGTATACATTAAAAAGGAATGGGGATGTGTTTATTGTACAGATGATAAAAGATGTGCATATGTTACTTAACTAACATTGTTATTTCTGCAATTCAGCAGCATGGTGAGAAATGCATTTCTTGTGTTTCATTCTATCTGAGAATGCAATTCAATGTCAACAAGCACCTCCTTTAAGATGAGTTGAACATAAATGCACAAAAAGTTTACATGGGAAGAAGGTATCAGCATCCTCTGAAACTTCAGTAGAAATTGCAGCTTAAGTTTGTTGTGCTTTTCTTTTAAGAGGCTTTTATTAAGGTAAGGCCAAGTTGAATTTTGAAGCTATTATTTTCAAAATTTAGCCAAACCATGCAGGTTTTTGTTTGATAGCTTAATTCCACGACATTTCACTACCAAAGCAGCCAGAATTTGTCCTAGTGGTAAATGGCTGAAGGTCTATTTTCAAAACCTAATCATATTGCACAGACATGATGTGAATGTTGATTATATATAATATAATGAATCAAATATTCGCCAGCACAAACTTTAGTGTATTTTGTTTCAGGTTATTGGTATACAATAGTTTGTTTTAAAAAAAAACAAAACATATCAGTTGTGATCACCATGCATGTATTTTTATGATGAGTGCAGAAATATTTGTTTTGACCAATAGCATCATTAAGAAGCTTTGTACGGTGTTATATGAATTCCTTTTGCCATTTAAACTTAGGGCAGATCTTCCCAGGGACATCATGTCGCCATTTTGAATTCTCCCCCCCCCCCCCCCCCCCCCCTTCCCCCCCCCCCTAAATTGCATCCTGAATTCTTTCGTCTTGCAGATTCTTACCAAGAAATTAAAGTGACCAACTGAACGACAGAGATAAACAAGTGCAGGTGATAATCCCTCAGTCTTGGTAGATGTCACAAAGTTTAGGAAATTAGTAATATAAGAGGAACAAAGACACATTAAAGCTTGTTTAGTTTGGTGATGCCAGAGTTACTTCAGAGCTTGTTGCTTCTAGATTCATGCTGCTTTCATATCCACAGCTGTCTTCAGTAAGGCAACAACATCTTTTGAACAGCTTCTTGTGCTTCTTGAAGAGCAGTCTTTTCCCTCTTTGTTGGAAAAGGTGATAAGGCACAAAGGCTGTTGAATTTTTCCTGAATGTGGGGAGCCAATTTCTGATATCTATGGTGTTGACTCTTTAATGAGATGAAACAGCATGCCTGTATTCACATGAAGACACATTGCCGTGCACAGAGAACATATGGTGATCAAGTTTAGTGATGTATGTGGTCAACACTTCCATGAAATTGCATGTTGTGTTCACATGAGGACCCTGTGCCCTCCAACAGAACGGATGGTGACAAAGCTTACTGATACTTGTGGTCAGCACTTTAATGAAATAGCATGTTGTGTTCACATGAAGACCTTGTGCCCTCCAACAGAATGGATGGTGACCAAGTATAATTGATGTTTGTGGTCAACACTTGTATGAAATAGCACTAAGTGTTCACATGAAGACCCTGTGCCCTCCAATAGAACGGATGGTGACAAAGCTTACTGATATTTGTGGTCAGCACTTTAATGAAATAGCATGTTGTGTTCACATGAAGACACTGTGCCCTCCAACAGAACGGATGGTGACCAAGTATAATTGATGTCTGTGGTCAACACTTGTATGAAATAGCACTAAGTGTTCACATGAAGACCTTATGCCTTCCACAGAGAACAGATGGTGACCAAGTATAACTTATGTCTGTGGTCAACACTTAAATGAAATAAGATGTTATGTTCACACGAAGACCCAAAGATCCACAGAGAACACATGGTGACCAAGTTTAGTTATGTCTGTGGTCAACATTTTGTGAAACTGCATGTTGTGTTCACATGAAGACCCAACACCTTCCACAGAAAACAGACAGTGACAAAAATTTCACTGCAAATAACCTCTTCATTTGGTCAGAGTGTGGAGGAGGACCATCGTTATCATCTAAGACCAAAAGCGGTGGTATTTAGAGATGCTTTCTACACATTAAGGTATGTGCATTCAGCATATATAGCCAGTTGTTTGTTGAATTGAAAGCTGCCAGCCTTCTCACTCTGTTATTCATTTCTTTAGATTTGGATTACATTAATTCTTCGAGTCATGCTGAAATGCTTACCCTCGTCCTCCCTTCCACACCCCTGCCTGCAAGAAAAAAAAAAAAAAAAAAGCAGAAAGAAGCAGAGGAGGAAAAAATCAGGGGTCTATTTGATCTAAAAGAAATTAACACTGCATCACTTTCTAATGCACAGCAGCAAACTATATTGAAATCCATTTGGTAAAGTCATGCATGTGCACAGACAGTTCAAAACAAACAAAAAAAATCTTACAGAAGAAAAGACATAGCTTGGGCAACAAGTACTCCAAAGAGATTGCAGTTGTCATTTTCTACAGGAATGTGCCTAGAAGCTAAACATGTTACATACATCCTTATCCATTTCTAAGAAGAAGTGCTTTAGTGAGGGAAAAATCTTAAGTGCTTTTGCAAATAAGGAGTATCTTCTTGACAAGAAGTGACAATTAATTTCGAGATCATTATTGGCAGTGTGTTAAACTCTGGTCAAACATTTACTTGATGAAATTAAGCTTGGTATTCATATTTGGCATGTTCTGTCGTTTAATGTTGACTATCCTTGCTGGTGGTTTTGCGTTACTAACATGCATGATGCTGATGACATCTTTCTTGTTGGTTTGAGTATGGTCATCTCTCAGTCCGAGTGAAGTGATTTAATCATATGCTTCCTATTCACTCCTACTCCTGTCGTGGAAGAGTGGACACAGAATGACTGAATATGGTGCTTTAAAACTCTGACTGCCATTACAACATCATCTTGATTTTCGACATTTGTTTTAAACTCCATTTTGATTTAGTGTTGAAAAAAAAAAAACCATGGCTTTGTGAGAAGTTTCAAGTTATGAAAGAAAATGGACCTAAGAATAATTTGTTGGGTGGAGAAGGCAACAAAAGGCAACACGATCCCTGATCATGTGCGTCAAGTCACGAACAGTGGTTCTGTTCAAAGGTGTTCCTGCTTTAACTTTTTTTCCTGTGTATACCGGCAGAGCCAGTCTTTCCCTGTGCACATGTGCTGAGCATGATTGCACAGCTGTTGCCTGTGTAGCATGTTCAGCAGTTTGCTCTTTATTTTAGTCTGTTTTGGACCTCTGATCTGGTGTAATAATAGCACCAGTTGTTAATTCCTGAAATTGCTAATACCTGAAATTAATTTTTTTGTGATTAAAAAATGGCTTTATGTGTTGCTTTGTTCCCAGGCTGTAGAACCCAGAGCCGGGTGGTACGATGTGAACAGAACATAGCTCTGGAGTCAGTAGGCAAGCGGTACATACGGAATCAGTAAAAGACAGACAGTCTTCATTTTCAAATGTGTTCAAAACCTCTCTTTTTTTCCCAGCCGTGTTCTGTTCAGTTGTTTATTATGATGTGAGAGGTAGCGACAGTTGAAATAGGACAGAGGATGCGAGGTGAGTGAAGACTGAATAGAGGCTTGAATCCGATGTTTGTGGGAAATATTATAGACGATGCTGCATTTCTTTGCTCCATGTTGTTTTATGCTAACAATCAATCTATACACTGTCATTGATTTAATCATTTGCATGTTTATTTGTTAGTCACTAGTTTGAGCTTTCTAGCTTGCAGCATAAATACATTCTGATGTTTAACTTAACCATTGGTGTGAAAACATGACCGTAGGGTCTAGGAAAGACATAGAAACCTGCTTAGTTAATATCATAGAAATCAGCTTAGTGAATTTGCCTGAACTCAAGCATTTGTCTGTACCTGTCCTGCACCTTTATGATCTTGAAAGTTTCTTGCAAGTCAGATTGAAAAATTGATATCTGTACTCATATGTAACTTTAAAAAGGAAAAAAACCCAAGCTGTTTAGAGCAGACATGCACACTGCATTATGTGACAGTACATCACCATGTTTCTTTCTAAATAAAATAAAATAATAAATTTGATAACAAACGTTGCTTGCTTGTTTGCCTGTTTATCCACATTGTTTCATGGACGTGTGAAGAAGAGAGGGAGACAAACTGATTGCTGCATGTATGACACTGTTCTGATCCACCTTCATGTCCATCTCCGAGCATGTTCAGTCATAGCAAAATATGAAGAGGAAGTGATACCAGGACAAAACATATGTTATATGCTCCGAATAGATGTTCAAATTGTATAAAGTCTGGCATCGCAGTCACTGTTTGAATCGCCTTTGATTAGATCTACAGCACTATTGCCTTTCTCTGGATGACCTTTCTTGCATGCAATCTCTCATGTAACTGTCTTCGTACAGAGTATTGTCAAAGGAACAACTCTGAACTTAGCAAAATTCTTAATGTTAATTTCTATGGTTCAATGTGGACAGCAGTAGACTTGGATCCACCAGATTGTTATGCTCAGGATGCAGATGGAGGCACTTCTTTGTGTAACAGACGTAGTGAGGTGTTTTACCAGGCAAATCTGAGGGCGATCTAGGTCACAGCCATCAACCTGTCCATTTGTGCTTCTGGCGCAAGGGAGAAAGAAGGAGTCCATAAAAATGGTGATATAACAGGAATTGGAATTTAGGTCTTCCGGCATTTACGAATGCCACATAGTACTATGAGCAAAGTGTTGGACAGATGTTTTAGGATTCCAGACAACAACAAAAAAAAAAACAAAAATCCTAGGAAATGCAAAGCAAAAAAAAAAAATTCTGAAGGACAAAGCAGATAAAAATTGATAACTATCATGTTCATGAAGATGGGCATTGACCTTTCTGAACTGGAAATGCATCAAATGTGACCTCTAGTGTGTCGAACGATGAAAGTGCTGAGAAAACTAGTGCAAAACAACAAAACCGTGTTGAATTTATGTTAATAGTCTTCAACACCGGAGAAACCTTCACTGAAGAAAAGTTTGCTTTCTGTTGTCCACTGCTTTTAGCCAGCAATACTAGCCCTGCTGAAACTCTGTCAACATCACAGAAACGGCTAAAGTATCGTCTCAGGCTCATGAATGGCTATGTCATGATTCCACACTGGCTAAGCTGTCATCACCAGCCCTGGAACAGCTAAGGGTGTCGTCACAGGCCCTGAAATGGCTGAAGGGTCATCCTTGGCCCAGGAATGGGTACAGACCATGCAGGGACTTGGCTGTTATCACAAACCCTTGAATGTCAAGAAGCTAGGGACTGGCTAAGCTATTAACAGTGGCTCTGGAGGAGTGGCTGTGCTATCAAAAACACCTTTAGTGGCTAAGCTGTCACAGACCTGCAGTGCGTAAATGACAAACCGTGGAAGAGCTTACCTATCATCACAGGCCCTTGAACTTGTGGACAAAAGCCCAGGGTGATTAAGCTGTTGACACCATTGATCCAGTATAAACAGCAGGGTCAACACTATTGACAAGAGAACTCTTGAAGAGTTGGCTGAGCTTACTTCTTCACCAGCCTGTATTCCAATCTTACAAGTTCATTGTTGTTATGGCAACATACAGATTTCATTGAAAGAGAGTGTTGCTCTCTGTAGAAGGATTTCACTTTCAGTTCTGACTCGATGTCCCTTACTCTCCAAGGCCATATCCACTCTTCCCCAAACTCTTCTTTTTTCTCTGTGTCAACCATCCATAAATGGTTGTGCTGACATTAGCAATTAACCATTAACCTTTATATCTCATTTAAAGGGGGAAGGGGGGGGGGGGGGGGGGAGAAGACAAACTGCATGGTGGTGAAAGAAAGCATGCAGCATGAGCCAATTATAAAGCTCTGTGTCATGGCACACAATGACAAAGCAGATGTGAAACAAAATAGTTAAACACAAAGGGGGCAGGGGAGGAAGGGTATTGTACAAAACCGCAAAATGAAAGGAAGGCTTTGATCAGATATTAACTTACCTTAGTGAATGTAGCCATATCATGGCATAAAACACAAGGTAATAAAGAGAAAGCACAGAGAACATCATCCATTTTCATACAGCTGTGCATCTCTGCATTATTGCTTTGCTACACATGTAATCCCTTTTGTCTACCATGATACTTAAATATTCCACTTACAACACTGGCATTATTTCATGTTACTGTAGAATGTATTCAATAATGAATCTAGGAGATTCAAAGATGCAAAGTTTTAGCAGTCACAATTTTGGCAGTAAATTTTGACTGAATTCATTCACAGATATTTCTGGGGGGGGGGGGGGGGGGGGGGGGGGGGGGGGGGCAGCAAAATAAATACAAAAAACAAAAAACAAAAAAAAAGTGGAAGGAGGGGGGTTGGACTAGTCCAAGATGGTAATATCAAAGTTTTGGGAATGACAAGTATAAAATGTCCAGAATATGCACAGCAACAGATTGCAGGAAAAAAAGAAAAAAACTTCAATGCAAAAAAAAAAAAAAAAAAAAAAAAACAACCCAACCCATTTGTATTCTGAATTCTATTACAACTGGCTTCAACTGTATATTCTGCTCCTGACATGTTCATGATTCTTTCAACAGACCGAATATTTCAACCTTCAGAACATAATTATTGAGTAACCATGATGTTGTAAAGCACCATAATTTCTTTAAATGTAGAGTGCCCTATTAATATCAATATATATGTTCGATGCCTTGATGTAGCGGCAAGTCAATATTTTCTTTTTTTTACCTTTACCTTGGATAACCTGAAGGAGGCTAGTGACTCAAAAAAATGCATGCTGAAATGTGATAAAGTCTGACCCAAGATTCGTTGTATGTTCATTTTCCTAAAGCACTGTATTTATAGATCATTTATTTATTGTGTACAGAGGGTGGATGGCTATGACAAAGACAATGCGGAAAGATCATGGTAAAATGGCTGGGTTATTTTGTAAAATATGTGAAGTCTTGAAAGAATGGTGACAAGCCCATCATAAAGACAGGCAAACCCCAACATTTTCAAACTTAAAAGCAAAATCATTATTCCGCTGAACAAGAGACTGACAAATTATAGGACAAAACGCACTTTGTTTCATTGCCTTGAACTTTGTTTGTCTGGCCTGAAGAAGACCAAAGAGGTCGAAAGACATCATGCTTTGTCATGTCATTTGTTTGCCATTTATGTTCAGTTGAATAGTAGTTTTTCTTTTCAGTTTGGTTCGGTTTCAGCCAGCGGTCATCTCACTTTGAAACCAACAATTTGAACAGTGAGTTCTTGATCGAGTTCACCAGATATGAAGCTGGGGAGAATCTAAAACACAAAAGGAAAAAAAAAAAAAAAAAAAAAAAAAAGGGGGGGGGGGGGGGGGAGATAATTTTCACTTTCAGATTGTTTCAGGATCAGAAGATCACAAACTCTTTATATTAACTTCTTGCAAATACCTGCAAAGTCTGTAATGAAACTTCACAAACAGGTGCATCGGTACGCCAGGTTCTTAAGGCCCAGACACCACTCCTCCTTTCTTCCCTCTCTTTCCATGTCATGGTGATCAAAGGAAAGAGGAAATTATTCTAACATACTTTGTCTGTAGGAAAGTTTGTATTGTCCTCGCTCACATACCCCTGAAAACAAGATTTTGTTTTGGAGATACAAAAGAAAGTCCATAATTGTCTTTATTTCCTTGACTATTTGTAATAAAAATAATTCCCATGTCACAACAAAGAAATGTGAAAATACAACACGTGTGCATGAATAGATAAGCACATTGTGACACAGTTCCTTACAATACAATGGAGGGGAGCATGCTGTTGTCATAGCCTCATGTTTTCCGACAGCAATAGTGGACTGCCAGGAGACAGTACAGTCATTTTAAAATGGATGTAATCCTTGGATGACTAACAGTAAGTAAATACTGTAAGCGTCAATTTCTGAATAAAATGTCCATCTATATTATGTGAATTTAAACAAACCAAAACAACCATGGCCAAAAAAAACCCCTACCATATTTCAATTAAACAGGCCAAATTAAAGAGCAGAAAACCAATTAATGTCGCATAATAAAAACTAGTAACACCTAGTTTCAGCTAACAAATAATGTAACATCCAGTTAACAATGAAGTGATGCTTCATCTCAACTAGGAGCCACTTAAAACCTCATCTAAAGAAGGGTCAAATAAAGCAGCAAATTAAAGTATAGAATCTACAGTGTTACACAAGTTTTAAAAAAAGTTCATTTTGTACGATTTAAAATATTAAACCATGCAGACTTCTACATAGTTATATAACTGTTTAGTCCCCAGTCCCATGCCCCTAATCAGTACTGTCAGTTTATTCTGCACGTGCTTGCACACACACACACACACACACACACACACACACACACCATGCACACATTTGACTAAATATGGTACATTATTAATGACCTTGATTGTTATGTTTTAGTTTGACTGCTATCTTTTGGTGTGAAAAGGATGTAAAACATAAATCCCAGGAAACCTTTTCAACTGTTCTGATCTGATGTCTTTTCATCCATCTCTATCTATCCCAAACCGCACTCCTCCCTTACATCTCTCTTCTTTTCTCTTGAAAATAAACATAAATCATTCCATCAAAATTTCATAAAAGACCACATACTTTTGTTTACAATGCTATAATCGAAAAAAAAAAAAAGTGAAGTGATCAGAAACCCTGCAGTTTCTCTGTATAAATCCTGTCAAGAAGTCAGTTTTTTCTCAATAAGTATGTACAAATAAAACATTTTTGTGTATTTCAAATAGTAGCAGCAATTATAAAAATGATATAATTTGATCATTTCCTTGTTCTTCATAATTCATAGACTTCAGCCTTTTTGAATAAACCATCACTGTCATTGTCTTCTGGTTCGAAATCTCATTTTCCATGCTACAGCAGAAGACTTTGGCCATTTTCTACACAGTGCTTAATCATTCATTATACCTAATGCATTAAGACATATTTACATCTCATTTTAACTTGTCAATTTAAACATCTCAACTGTTTAAAGATTCCAAGACATGATTGACAGCCGGTGAGAATTTCATATGACATAAGACCAAAATTATTTTGTGTTTGCTGCCCATTGTTAGCTGAGTAAAACAAACAAACAAATAAAAAGAAACGACATACAATCAATCAGAATTTTGTTTGAACATTGGAATTCAATATGTCAACAGAAAAACTTTTTTTCCTGCCGGGTCATTTGACTTGCATAAATTTAAGCCTGTCATAGGTTTTCAGCCTTCTTTCCCACCTTCTCTCCTGTCTTCTGTTTGACAAAGTGCATACCATTACATCAGCTGGTTCACGTCTCAAAGCAAGAAATGTTCAGCAGACTGTGCCAGTGGGATGGTTGTATCCAAATTCAAGATATTTCCTTCACAAAAATTTGTTCTGGAGGTCAGGTTAGTGTTGGTAGCCAGGATGTGATAGGCTTTGGGGTTACTTTTACCCAAGACAAGTTAATGTCTGTTGTCTCCACAATGGTCGTCACTTTTTCTTCCTTGGCCTACTGGTACACAGGTGTTCTTTCATTCAGATGCCCAGTGAACAGTTTTCTGTGATTGACCAGTATACCATTCTGTGCAAGACAGACAGACACATAATGCTAATCCAAGGAAAAATCAGTGTGGATCACCTGACCACTTGTTTTCATGTCCACTGGCCATTTGTTAGTACAAGCCAAATCTCATTCTAATGCCTAGTAAAAAAAAAAAAAAAAAAAAAAGAAGGAAAAAAAAGGGCATTTTGCTTGTCATTCCAAGTGTTTCCAAAATGTCTGAGAGTTTCTGCATTGTGGTGACAGCCATCCATTGTCTTTTGAATCGGTAGAAACTGAATTTGAATACTGACTACACCTGACCATTTCAATTTAGAAATCACTTCACAAATGTGTCGCCCATGATGCTGCATTTAATAATCAAATTACATTGCTGCTTCACCCCTAATGCGCCATTTGGTATCAAACAACATAGCTATCTCACCCATGCTTCAGCATCTGGTAATCAACATATACATCACTAATGCTGCAGCACTTGGTAATCTGGCTATCTATCTTTTTCCAACCAAGAGCAGCATTTGGTAATCAAACTAAGTACATACATAGCCTATATTGCAGCATTTGGTAATCAAACTACACATCTACTTATCGTGTCTCATCTGCACTGCAGCCTTAGCTCATTAACAAAAAAAGACTCAAAGCATGTGGACTCTCATCCTATGCTTTTCATTTGATCTGGACGCACTGATAAAAGCCACACACAAGAAAGCAGACAATTAAAGCTGGCACAAGGGTCAACCTTGCAGACCTAGGACTAGTAAGTTGTAGGCCTGAGCCCATGATTGCTCTGACAAATTTTTCTGAACAGTGCACAGTGGAGGTAGGAAAAGTTACATATGAGTAGAAAGAAATTGACTACAGTGGCCAACATAAGAAGTGTAAATCCCTGATATTGTTATTAGCATCTCTTAACAAACATTCAAAACAGCATTAGTAAATCGGTCAGTCTCACATGTGCAGTGTCTTCAAAACTATTCACCACCTCTCCACTTCTGCCACTCTTCAAGAATCAACAGAAAATAGCAAGCAACCTGAACTTCACACGAAATCTGTTGTGATTTTGAAGTAATTCAACATCATACATCACAACGAAACAACAGTAAATGTCTTTTGGAACTATAGACCACAAATGCAAATCTGCAAGTATGATTTTCAATATCACAAGCTTGAAAATTGTCCTACTGATCATGCATAGTAAACTGTTCAACACTGGTTCTCTGTAACTCGAACCAACTTTAATTATGAAATGTTGGTGACATATCAACAAAAACACGACAGGAAAAATGCTGTATTTTGAACAGATATCTATGATAAATTGTTACATTGAAACAGGCCTTCAACCCTTGACATATTTAGTTATCAATGAATCTTGCAATCATATTCAAAGAGCAGATGTCAGATTATTGTTTTCTCAAAGGAAATAGGTCTTAAACTAAAATTTGGGCAATCCCGGAGTGTACAAGCCCGTCTTCTAAACTCAAATGGGTAACATCACTTCGAAAGATGTCTCCCCCCCCATATCAAATCATAATGCCAAATCAGTTGAAGCACGCTGATTTTTGTGTTTGGCTTAGGACACGTAGGGCGTTGTTGAATTAAATTCACTTTGATGTTTCAAGAACAGAAAATAAGAGAAAATAAGACAGAAGGTGCAGGTGCAGGTGCAGGTGGGGTCCCCTAAACTTCAGGTCTGCTTTAAATCTGTTGTATAGTTCACAGTTTTGGACCACATGAATAATCTCTGTCAGTGGACGACTGGTTTTAAAGCACCGACAGTGAGAGGATTCAAATGGCTGTTTGATCCAAATGACTGTCAAGCCCGTTCAATGGAACATCATCATAACCACCACTTCAAAAAACTCTTAAAACCAAAGAATCTAGACAGAGAGAGAGAGAGAGAGAGAGAGATCAAGTCTCTGTGTTGGATGGTGAATCTAGTGTAAAAGGCCCACCAATCAAATGTCAGAGGGTTTGACTGCACAGCGGAAAGTGCGAGTTTGAATCACTCTTTGGGGGCTCCTTTGGCTTGAAGATCCTTTTTGTCTACTCAGCAGTAAGTACGTAACTGGTTTTGTGGTGGGAAGGCTATGGCAGTGGGAGGAGAAGATTGAATTCTGACTTCCATAATACCATGCCTCATTTATATTACAGTGAATCTCTAAACAGTTCACTGTGCCTACAGCCTTTAGGCAATGGGACTTACGCTTTTCAAACTGATGTCCAACATAAATAAAAAATGTTCCAGAAATAACATGTCTTTACAAGAATGCAGCATTTATTGGGAGGGTTTTCACTGGCCCATTTAAATGTTTCTGTGATAGCCTGGCAGGAAGAGGATGGTCACTGAATACTGCGCAGCAACAAAAACTCACATGACGAACATGTAGGGAGGACTGCTCACCACCATGGTATGACTATACGTATCCAATATATTTAAGCAGCAGCTTTCTTCTTTCCCTGTCTCTTAAAAACAACCTGTCCTCCCTGCTCACAATCTTCTCTCCCTTTTTCCAAAGCCTCCTGCACTTGCACCCCCCCCCCCCCACCCACCCCTTTTTTTTTTTTTTAAACAATTATCATATCAGGATTCTCATACGCATTCACTCGCATCACTTTCTTTGGCACACTTTGTTTTCTACATCAATGTATGGGTACCAGTCAAAAACACAATGTACAATTCTTTCTCTGACAGGTGTAAAAGCTGATAAAACGAAACAGCCCTTGCTGCCAGTAACATATTTTCACAGACTGTTGGGACAATCAACAACAAAAACACCAATAGCCATTCGAGCCATCAGCTAAATGAAATCTCGCAACTCAATTCTTTCTTTCTGGCAGCCCCCCAACATTCATGAAGATGTGCATTTCTTCTGGTCTCTCACACATGTTCTTTTCTTGATGTCTCTGGTTTAATTTTCTCATCTCTTTCTCAGGTGGCTCTTCCACTCCTAGAAAAAATCACCACATGAGTTATCGATTTGTATTAACTGGATGTCAATCCAGGTTTGCAAATCATAGGTCATTTCTGTTGTAGCATGCAGAGACACAACTGAAAGAGATTGGATATGAAATTCTTTGCCCTGCTCCTTTCCTTGCCTTTGACTTGTGTTGGAGAGTATTTTATTCTGCTACATTTTCCCTTGCCATTTGGGCTACAAAAATGAAACTTTGTCCTCATGGTGACATTTAGTGATGGGAGAATGTTTTTGATCTTCACTGTGATTGGTGTAGAAGTCCACCTTCTACGTGACCTTCTCCTCTCTCATTTCAGGACGATGCACACTTGACAAGCTACAAGCAACGCAACAGGGAGTATAATTCAGCATCTGTTATACCTTTGTCCAGTTCAGGAGAATATGAATGTATGTATGCATGCATAGCAATGCTGCTTCTGTTAATGTGTTCGTTGCTTTTCTTGATACTTACAAGTGCGACCTTGTTCAACATACATTCAGCATAACAACATCAACACAGTTGAATAATTTCACTACGGTCAGTTTAATTAATAAATTATGCATGAAAGTCTGAGGTTAAAGATCTCAACTCCAGATATGGACACTAGCAGACGTATAAGAGGTGTACTGGTTCAAACTTAATGAATGATGAATGAGATGACCAGATTCAAAAGTCTGCACAAAACACACTCTGTTCATTAAACCAACCCCCAACTGCACTTATCATTTATATACAGATTCTTTTCTTACATTTTTTCCCAAAGAAAACATTTTTTACTGATACAAGTTTTTCACAGCACTTACTACATCTCTGCCGAGTAATACATTAAAAGATGCCTTGTACATTGTCTTGCGCTTCAGCAAATGTCTTCATACATAAAAAAAAAAAAACAAAAAAAAAAACGTTCCACTGGCTGGCTCTGCTACATGCAAGCCACTCTGTGCTGATCACAGTCAGCTTGAAACATGCCATACATTTCAGGAACACAGAGTCAAAACCAAACAGTGGTGTGCATATTCCCCAACTCCACTCCCCGTCCCACCCCATCTCCTCCCACGATGCTTTCCCTCCAGTCCCGAAGCTGTGGGCAAGCTCACATGCCATTGTAGGCAGGCCCCTCCCCTCCCTGTGGCACCACCCAGTTGATGTTCTGACTAGGATCCTTGATGTCACACGTCTTGCAGTGGATGCAGTTCTGGGCATTGATCTGCAGGCGTCGGCCGTTTCCGTCTTCACGTTCAACGTACTCGTAGACACCTGTCAAAAAATCAGTGACAGTGTACACCATGATGCAGTACTCGCTCTGGTTTAATGGTAGCCACACTTTTGTCTCTTAAATGGTTCGGTGAATGATAGTTCTTTTCTTCACACGTCTAATCCACTCCTAATGAACCTGGATACTGTGAGACATTACAATGAATAAATATCACCCCCCTTCAAAGGATGATCACACACTGACCGCTTGCTGTTCCTACTTGCATGGTCTGACGCCATACAGACTGCTGCAAAACAAAAGTATTCATTTCCTTGTCCAAGTTGTTCTTTCTTTCTCTTGCTTAAACTAATCTAAACATAAAAAAATCAGCTTTGGAATCATATCTACCAAAGGATCAAGTCTGCCTCTCATACAGAGTATCTACGCCTGGAAAAGACAACCCTACTACAACAATACACTTTCTTCCATTCAGCATGGTGCATATGACGATTTTTTATCATAAGCTGGCGCTTACACGTTTTGCATAGAGTTGGTGGAATCCACCCACTGCCCATGAAAGGGCTTGTAGGACTAAACTGTGTACAGGATGTGTCCAGCATCAATTCCACAAAGGGAGCTCACTCTTCCAAACTGAAGAGGATCACTCTGATCATAAATTTTACACTTTATAGTCCAGCCATGCTCAAAGTGTATAATAGAATACAGTACAGTCGACTAAGTCCAGACAAAGGCTAGGAACAAATAACAAATCAAAACCAAATATCTGCAAGCAAGATTGAAAATAATCAAAATGCCACACACCACGTCTGGGCTTAAGTATTGGAGAGAAATTTGAGGAAAACTCAACTGGCTGGACCAGATGGCAGAAAGATGACAGAAAATCCAAAACATAATACAAGAAAGACAATTTTCTGATCTACCTTGCATGAGATGGATACACACAGCAGCAGAATGAAAGAGAGGGCTATATTGATACAATTCCAGCAATAACTTTGTCTGTAGGACAACCAACATCAAACAACAGATTAAACAGGTCACATTTCAGGGTGATCTCAAAAGAGAAAAAGAAAAGGCAACTAAAACAAAAACCCAACAACAGTAGTATGGATGTCCCATTGGCACATTCATGTTTCCACTTAATCAATTTCCTGACTGCAGCGGTTCATGGTAATATGTGAGATAAACAGCAAAGAGTATGTATATGGCAGTCAGCGCTCCAAGCAGCAGACGTCGGATGCTCTTACTTCTGCAAATATGCGAGTTAACTAGTTATTTACAGAACCCTTCCCCCTTTCTTGCTCTCTCCCTTCTCCCTTTTTCTCTAACGCCATCTTCCTACTTGCCCATCCTTTCCTCTGCGCCCCTCTCCTTTCCCTTATTCTGCCCCTTCACATTGCCACTAACTACAACAGTCTGAAGTTTCTTGACCTTGATTGACTCTGCTCTGTCTGACTAAAATTATGCAACAGACACCTGCATGCTCATCCTTTAGGTGAAAGATTCGTCCAGAAAAAACTAGTTCAGGTAGACACTTTGGTCTGCCTGTAGACCCCATTTGTCTAGTTGTCATACAAACATGAAGCATACAGTATGAACAAGGATACTTCATACAAGGAAGATCCAGGCCTGCCTATATACACCACTCTGATATGTTCAAACTGCAATGACACACTTGAAAAAAAAAATGCACAAAACAAACAAAGTAACATTCATTTAAGACAGAACACACAGAAACAACACATTGAACATCTCTTTTCATCTCACACGAAGCTCAAGAGTGAAAAAAAAAAAAAGGAAGAAATAAACAGTCATCATTGCCCATAAATCATGATACATGACCACAGCATTATCATCGAGGGTTCTGCTCACACCAACCTGCGGGGCAAAAGCGTTGTTCTGGACCATCAAAGACAGCCAGGTTTCGGTTGACAGGCACAGAGTCGTCCCTCAGAGTCAAGTGGGCGGGGCTGGTCATGGTCATGGTTGGTGCCGGTCAATGCCACAGAGGACAGAAGGTCAAAGCTGACTTGATTGTCGGGCCTGGGGTATGCAATGGGTTGACACTCCCCTGCAGGCTTCAGCTTGGCGTAGTCAGCGCCTGGAACAAGGCCAGCTCACATCAACCATGAAAACCACCTACCTGCCCCAAATCTTTTACCCAAGGGAAACATAACATTCATATGTTGTTGTGTATCAGCCACGCCATGAACAGCTGTTTCTCACATGTCTATTTTGTGATTTAGCCTGTCTATTGTCAGCTAGCCCTAACAGGTCTGTGTGTGTTAATCTGTCAATATGGGGAGCCACTTGTCTGTGTCTGTAAATCTGTCCTTGGCAAGGCATTTCTCATATGTCTGTCTGTTCAATCTGTCCATGGAGAGTAATTTCTCATATGTCTGTCAGTCTGTGCTTGAACAACACTTGTTATATGTCTATGTCTCTCAATCTGTCCACAGAGAGCCAGTTCTCATGTTTTTGTATCTGCCTATGGATAGTCATTTCTCACATCTATACATCTGGAAGCCTGTCTATGTACAGACATTCTCGTATGTCTATGTTACTCTCAATCTGCTTGTGGACAGCCTCTTCTCTTATGAGTGTGTATCTGTTGACCTATCCATAAATAACCATCTATGCATATAAATGCTGTCCATTTTGGTGGCGTTTATACTGGGAAAGTTCTGCCCAACATCACATCACAAATGCTGCACTTACTGGCCTCCAGTTGAGTAGACGTGATCTTTTGCTATCCAGCTTTGGCCAGTCTTGAACTTTCTGAGCATGAAAACTCCCCAAATCAGAAAATCAGCATCAACTGATTTGGATCAACTACTGGGCTACCGCCATAAAACCTGCACCATGCCAGAAAGCATGTGCCTGCTCAACCAGCTTGCTGGGAACGCATGCTGTGTGTTGTTTTTTGCCCTTCAAATACCAGTGGGATCAGGCATTATGCATTTCAACCACACAGGCACACACACACACTGGTTGACAGCTGTTCCAATGGCTATTTGTGTGATCGATGCTCTGTTTACATTACAGAATACAAGGACAGGGACAAGGTAAGTGGTTTGGTAGGCGGGAGGCAGAGGGGAGGAGGGGGGTAGGGAAAAACTATGCTACATGTGTTTTGTGTGTGAGAGAGAGAGAGAGAGAGACAGAGTGTGTGTGTGTGTGTGTGTGTGTGTGTGTGTGTGTGTGTGTGTGTGTGTGTGTGTGTGCTGCTGGGAGTGTGTTAAATTCAGTGGACATCACTATTTCTAGTGCCTGGCTTCACTCAACTTTTGCCCCCAGAGAGAGATTCCTTAGAAATCACAACTCTGGTAGAAGTGGTCAACCCACGGCATAAAACAAAGACACACCATCTATTTTTCAGTAATATTCTCACCACCTTGGGGCAAAATTCTGATTCAGTAGCTACTTAGAGCAGCACTAAAAGCTAACGCGGGAAAAAAAAACAACAAAATTATAAAAAAAAATCAACAATTTAAGATTTAAAAGATATATATTCTTTAATCAAAACATCAATTAAAAAAGATAAACCTTTCAGCTCCATATTCCAAAAGAATGCAACTGAACAACACATAAGATAGTAGGGACATCTCTGAGAGGGAGGTTAACCCCACTGCAGAAGAGACAAACATAACCTGACTTTCAATATGACTCCCTGTCGATCATTGCATAGCACTACTTCCACTTGTAAACTTACCTCCATGTGAAAAAGTCCAGGGTTCCTTGCCTTGCAAGAGGTACCAGACCGTTCCAGTATAGGCCAGACCCCCATACAGACCCAGCCGGGTGTCAAAGGATGGCCGCACGTTGCGCACCTTGTACAGCTCCTTCCACACATAGCTGTCTCGGATCTTCTTCTCATACACTTCTGGGTTCAGCCCTGAAGGAAAAGCACAATGCTTTAATTTTGCGTTGCACATCTTTTTAGTCGGTGTAAATTCATGTAAGACTTTCAACATTTTTTTTCAGATTTTTTTTTTCAAATCAATTTACAGACAAGCTTGCACTGAAATTCCTCAGGTGTTGAAAACTGCCATGGATATCTCTCTGATAAGACTCATATTTACGATCTCCAAATGCACAATCCTCCAAATGCACAATCAGGCTGGTGAGTGTTTGCGTTTATGTACAAAGTACAGACATGCTTGCACTAAAATTCTTCTGATGCTGAAAACTGTCATGGACAGATCTCTGATGGGACTCAATTTACAACCTCCAAATGCACACAATCTATGATGCTAGCCAGGTAGCATGGTGGCTAGAGAGAGAGAGAGAGATTGTGTGTGTGTGTGTGTGTGTGTGTGTGTGTGTGTGTGTGTGTGTGCAAGGCATGTGCATGTGTACGTGTACATGAAAAAGAGAGAGAGTGAGGGAATGTGTGTGTGTATGTGTGAGTGTAGAGTGTGTGTGTGTGCGCGCGCGCACGCGTGGCTCTGTATGTGTGTGTGTGTGTGTGTGTGTGTGTGTGTGTGTGTGTGTGTGTGTGTGTGTGTGTGTGTGTGTGTGTGCGTGCATGTGTGTGTGTGTGTGTGCGCGCACGTTGTGTGTGCAAGGCATGTGCATGTGTACGTGTGCATGAAAAAGAGAGAGAGAGTGAGAGAATATGTGTGTGTGTGTGTATGTGTGAGTGTGAATGTATGTGCGTGTGTGTGCGCGCGCGCGTGGCTGTGTGTGTGTGTGTGTGTGTGTGTGTGTGTGTGTGTGTGTGTGTGTGTGTGTGTGTGTGTGTGTGTGAGTGTGACGCGTGCGCGCATGTGCGTGGCTGTGTGCTGCATGCATGTATGTGAACGTGTGCGCATGTAGTGGCTGAGTGCTTGCATGACTATGTGAGTGTTCGCATGATAGTGAAGAGACAGTGATTGACATTTAGCTGACTTCACACCTTTCTAAAGAGCATCTCACATTTTTTGACACAGCTAGCTACCTCACAACAGGTGACAGTTTTCACAGCTGACAAGCTACCTCACAAACAGGTGACAGTATTTCGCATCTGACAATCTACCAACCAAACAGGTGACAGTTTTTGCAACATGGCTTTACCAAAGTATGTCTAACCAGATGAAAGAAGAAACAACATCATGCCACCATCTCAGTGTGCAGCAACACTTGCCCAGTCTGATTGCAGATTCATCTCTTTTATGTACTTTCCTATCCAATATGTATTTGCATTTTTTTCAAGGCAAGGCAAGCCAAGATCAAAAGTGCAGACTGCCCACAGAGCAGACCAACTGCTGCTGTAGGAGACTTGCTGGCCAATTCCTCATCAGTGAGCGTCTCAAACACTGCCTCGGCAGCCAGCAAGCCGCTCTTCATGGCTGTGTGGGTCCCCTTGATCTTGGGCACATTCAGGAAGCCTGGACTGCACCCCGCCAGACAACCCCCAGGGAATGTCAGCTTGGGAATACTCTGGAACCAATCCATTTCGTTTCACGCTCTGCTCTCCATCATCACAGACACAGAACATCAATACTGTATCTATTCCGACACTCTGCAACCCAATATCCTTTCATTCTTGACTGACTGTGCGTTCAACCAACCACAATATTCACAGAAAAAAAACAATTTAAAAAAACACTTTCAAATTCCAACTGTTACAGAATGCAACAGCACACCAACTACTGGAAGTATTTCAATACTGAAAATTTTTCTGCAATTCTGCTTATTAAACTCACCTAAAATAGAGAAAGCAAGCAGTTCCATTGCTGAGTAATCCAAAGAAACATGCATTCTTTACAGGCCATCCCCTTATTTCCATATAACAAAGTGCAATCAACAGGATGATTTCTTCAAAATGCGTGTAAAGCAGCAAGACTTTCCATCACATCACTGATTGCTCCATTCTACTTTTTAAAACACTGAAGACCTCTGTGACTTCTCTGTGAAATTGTGTCTGAACTCTGTAAATAGTAAGAAACTATATAGCAATGTGTGCGTAAAAATCCATATAACAAAGTGCAATCAACAGGATGATTTCTTCAAAATGCATGTAAAACAATAAGACTTTCCATCACATCATTGATCGCTCTATTATACTACTAAACACTGAAGGTCTCCGTGACTTCTCTGTGAAATTGTGACTGAACTCTGTAAATAGTGAGAAACTATATAGCAAGGTGTGTGTGTAAAAGTCATCAGAGAGAGAACTGTTTGGAATGACCGACAGTAAAAAGAAAAGAAAAAAATACCTGCAATCCTCCTTCATTGAGGGCGCGTGCACCATAACCAATTCGTTTTCCTGACCTGAACAGCGGCTCCAGACTGGGATGATGCTTAAACCTTTGAAGCTCCTGGAAAGGACTGATGTAGGGATTGGAGTAGTCCAATCCTATCTGTTTAACACACACACACACACACACACACACACACACACACACACACACACAAAATTCTTTTCACTCCTATCAGAGGACACAGGAAACACTAGATACCAAAACTTTCTCTTTGTCTATCTCCTCTCTTTCTATCTTTCATCATCTATGTTTGAAATTCTTTTTCTTCAATTTCCATCAAAAAGT
Organism: Conus betulinus; assembly: GCA_016801955.1. Lineage (NCBI taxonomy): Eukaryota > Metazoa > Mollusca > Gastropoda > Neogastropoda > Conidae > Conus > Conus betulinus. The sequence continues at coordinate 857,680 of JADBJO010000040.1, read as the reverse complement.
GAAAACAAAATCCTCCTTAATCTTCTAATTCGTCCATATTTTATCCACATGTCTATCATTTTCCCTTCTACTGATCCACTTGCATTCACTCAGAATGGATTATCCTTTTTCATTCCATTCAGGTTGTATGAGGTTTTAACCAAGGTACAGTTTGAGCAGGTAGCTTCTATTGGCAGATTATGGCTTCAGCTGTGTAACTCACAGTTGAAAAAAGGTTCCATCCCGAAAAAGGTCAAATCCTGCAAAAGCAATTCACGACATTGTAGATAAGCTACTGACATCCTCACAGCGAACAGGATGAGGCCACACTGACAGTTTTAACCATTTGCAGTATGCAATGTGTTTTAAAACAGTAGAATTCTTTTATTTTTTCTTTTCACCATGTATTGAAAGTGACTGGCAAATTTCTTTTTTTTTTTTTTTTTGGCTGTCCCATCTTCTGTGCCACCTCAGTGGCAGTGAACCTTAACACTCGTTCCGACACCTCATCCACAGACACAGCCTGGCCCAGACTATCACATCTCCAGCACGGGCCATGCGCACGGAGTAGTCAATGTCAAGCCATCAGGAGGCAACCCACTGGAGAAGACACTGTACTGCTGCCGTGTCACATCAGTGGTCTTCAGTGGTACCTGTTCTGATCCAATCAATATACGCAGGACACCACCTAGAAGCCCCCTACTGACAACAATAATCGCTTAGTCGTGAAGCCGGCGTGCATGAACTCTCCCTCCCGGAAGGCGCCACCAGGTCCATCCAACAACAGCCTCCATGGACTTGCTGATACCTGTGACCCCGATGGAATCAAACCAAGGCCACATATGTGAGAGGTCATCGAAACTGAGATCATCATGACAGCAGGGTATGAAGGGCCACAGAATTTGACTTTTGCTTTAATCTGATCCATAAGAATGAGGGTGATGCTAAGAATTTCCATTCTGGTCTGAGACTGCATGACAGAGCTGAACTCTACTTTACTTTCATAACACATCCCAGCATCAACCAGGCCCGAGAGATACAGACACCTGCAGAGTTGGTCAGAAAGTTTGAGCAACACTCTCAGAGACGCATCCATTAAGTGGATGAAACTCGCCTGTGTGGTCCCAGTCTTCCCAGCTGGGCTGTAGCAAACTCAACTCTGGGTATGAGCGAGTGGGGGCAAAAAAAAATCCCACATGACTCTGATAGGAATCAAACCCATGACCTCCCGGCCGGGAGCCCCATGACGCTAACCACTTTGCCATGGCGGCTGGTGTGACTGGCAATATTAATAAAAGGCATTCCATCTGACATGAACATGGACAGTCCAGGTGGTATTTGAAAACGGATTCATACTGAAGTACCAATGACCTTGATATAAAAATGTGGTGAACCTGCAATAACATTCTGATCTATGTTTCAATCTTCACACTGCTAATGGGTAGCTAATAGCAGTTAATCATAAATATTCCTAACACACAAGCATACAAAAACACATAAAACAACATCCGCTAACAGATATTTATGCAAAATTCCGTACAAATTCGAACTTGCTGGAAGGTTTTTTTTTTTAATTCTTTATAAAACAAACAAAACAGTAAATATCCCAATTTCACGAATTCATATGGTTCTCTAGACAGTTCATTTGGTAGTTTGGTTAGTCTTGTGACAAAAGAACATGCTCGTCAAAAGGTTAATGACTCCAAAATTTGAAGTGTATATTTCATAAAAGTGTGTCATTTTCAATTGGAGTTTCACCGATAAAAACATAAAAGCAGACAAGATATACTCACCACAATACCAACAACAATCAAAGGTTCTCCCTCACCCAGATGATACAAGAATGAGCCAGCGTATACATCCTTACTCTGCACAAAGACATGGCAGCTTTGAAACACAATGCATACGTACACAAAAAAGGATGTCAACTTAAGTCAAAGACTAGAGGAATTACATTAACAAGTCACACACTCTGCTATGGAGGAAGACACCTTTCCTGTGAGCTTCCAGATAGGCTCTTTTCATGACAAGTTCTGATATTGATTTTATCAGACACATTCATGTTCTTGAATCACAATCACATCACCAGCAAAAGCAGTCAACATTCCTGCATTGGTACCTTGAACAGGAATAGGAAAGGTAATGACTGCAGGTAATGTAACACAAGTAGCACAAGCTTTGTTCAGTAATCTGTCAGAGTTAAATACTTTCTTTGAATCAGACAAAGCTACCACTTCTGTATGATGTTAACTCAAAGAATTTCTTGCAGGATTTCTTACTTCATTTTGATCTTGATGTTTCAACGACACAAATAAATGTTTTGCACTCAGATTATATGAAAGCTGTGGGAACAACATCAGTTCAAAGTTACTTCAAGAAGACTGATTCCTATTAAAATTCAACACCTGGGCTTTGACTTCAGCTTATATCAGATATGATTCTGTAAACATTGTTAATATAACAAATGATAATGTCTTGGCACCAACACTCATGTTACAGAAACCTAACATTTCTTGCCTCTGCAAAAAAACCAAATGGTGTGTTGTAAAAATCTTGTATGTCGCAAATCCAATAAGCCAGTGGTATTCTCATGTTTTTGTTTTGTTCCTTTTTCGTCTGTCTTAGCCAGCCACTCCCATCTCCACTTGTTCTTCACCCCTTTCTCAAACAGTAGCAAGATTTGAATTCCCTTCTTGTAAGAACAGCATGACAAAATTTACGCTGCCTGATGGAAAACTTTTTCTACCAGCACAAAGGCGCGACGTAGGCTAACAAAGTCGCTGGACCTGTGTTGTCTTCAACGATACAGAGCGCTTCCTCATTTCCGGTTGTCTGCTACAGTGCTGCTTCGGTCATAATACTGCCAATTCAACTGTTTTTTGTTTTTTTTTTTTTTGAAACACAAACTTGAAAAATGGAATTTTCATCTGGGGCCTTGCCGAAAAAAAACGGATTTCAGTCACCCAGACAGAAGAGTGGCACCCATGTTGCTGTTTCTGACATAACACCTACAGCACAGAGACATCCTTTCAAACAGCTTCGTGGTATTCACCAGACCCTTCACCTCTCCTTCTACTTACAAAAAGGCCAGCCACAGTGTGTTCCACAGTGCCAGGTTTGTGGAGGTCAGGAGACACTTCCCACAGCTCCTTCAGACCAATGCCATAGCTCTGGGGTTCACACTTCTCTCTGAGGTTGAACTTCTCAAACAGCTGTTTGGCAGGGTGTCCGTGGCAGCCTTCCCCAAAGATGGTCATCTTGGCGTGCAGTTCCATGCCCCGCTCAAAACTCTCCTGTCAGCAGTATCATATTACAGTCAATACCATGAGCATGGCAAGCAGCTGTGTGTAGTTATCTACATCAACAGTCTCATATGGCATTCACTGAACAATGATGAAAATTCAACTATGTATGAATTATACACATTCTGTGTTTGATGAACGGAGCTTTATTTTCAACATGCACAGGTGTGTATACCTTTTACAGTCAGTACATGCAGAGATTCATATTTGCCCATTGATTAAACCCTCTGACAAGAAAGGAAGATGAAGAATCATTCATTTTTGCATAGCAGACACGAAAGGTTATAGGTTTTATTTCTGTATCTGGAAAGTTATACTAACAGACAAGCAGAGTTAGTAAAACTATACCCAGACCACATTTATTCTTGAGAGAATGAAGGGAGCTAAATATACAAGACAAAGATTGCAAATTAACTTATGAGTGAAGTACACTAGAAATGTTCTGGAAGCAAAGAAGTTTAATATGCAAGACTGAAAAATTGCAAATTATTTATGAATGAAATATTTTGGAAACAAGGAAGTTTAATATGCAAGACTGAAAAATTGCACGTTACTATGAATGAAATATTCTGAAAACAAAGAAGTTTATGTGCAAGACCGAAAAATTGCAAATTACTTATGAAAGACATGTTCTGGATCTCAGTAGCAATCTGAATTTATTTAGTTATGAGGACATTAATATTTCTCTGTCACATTGCCACTCACTGGACTAGTTTAGATTGTCTGCACAACATTTAGCAAGTGAACAATACAGCAATAAACAGACACTGACCTGAACTGAACTGGTTATTAATCTCATGTACGACCAGGAGGCAAAACTCCTAGATACAGTTTACAGAGTGCTGGGGTTGATTTATCTGACTTCGCTTTTTCAAGATAATCAGTTATGAACACCCACCAGCCTCTCCGAAATGTCTGACTTTTCTACCTTGTATGTTTCATGTTTGTTTCCCAGACAAATGAACATCGATGTATCCAAGCACAAAAAAATGAGCCTAATGCTCATGCCAAAGAAAGGGCTATGGACAGTTTGATATCAGTCTCCCATGTTTTGTCACTGTTGTTAGTTACACACCTTGGGAGATCCATCCTTGTGAATGCCAACGTCATTGGTGGCTATCCTTTTCACACTGCCATCTTCATGGAAGAGCAACTGAAAAGGAAAAAAAACAGACATCCACTGTCAATGAGGTAATGTACCGCACTTATGAAATCTGTCTGTTTCAATCTTCACACTATGTTCACTTTTTTAAAGTTTCCTCATTTTTTTTACTCTTACCATGAACTCAGTTTTATACAAACTGAACTTGTCTAATGGTTAACAGATATGCACAAACTAACATATTACAGCCTGAGAAGTCACCCAAATGACAAAAATGCAAACTGAAACAAACAAAAAAAACCTAAACTGATGATGCTCGTAGGCTTGGACATTAAATCTGGATCTGATCCATCTCTCTAACAAGACCATCCAGCCAACCTGAAAAAGACAGCAGTTTCCAGAGATCGGAAACGGCATCCCAGAAGCACACAGTCTGAAACTGAGAGGAAAGCCCTAATCTCAGCCAGTCTTACTAGAGGAGCAGTGGACATCACTGATAGTTCAGCTGAAGAGGCAACAATGAGAGGGGGTGGGGGATCTTGATCAACTTGGCAGACAGTATAAGTCATTCTAATGGACCTGTAGGGCTCAAGCTATAAATGCAGACATGCCACACTGCTGCCAGAATTGTCCAAAAGAACAGAGATGCAGACCGCCTCTGTCAACTTCTCTGATGCCCTCTCTGCCCTGCAAGCTCCCTGACCCCCCCCCCCCCCCCCCCCCCCCACTTCATCAGCCCCCATCCCATCCAAAAGGACCAGAAAGCTTGTCTGCAGAAACCCCTGCATAGAAACTGCCAAGAAGTAAGCTGACAAACGGACCTTAGAGGGAAACAAGCTGCCTTGAGTGGAACAGGAAATATGCCATTAAGAGACCAGTCCATAAAGAAAGAAAAAAGCAGAAGAAAAAAGATGGCTCTAGCAACATCCCAATCACAAGAATGGTAACCAGATGATCACTGTGAGGCCAAGAACAGCACACTCCAAACCCGTGTTTTCACAAGTCTCCTTAAAGGCAATTCAGCTGCATATCTCTCCACCGATTGATGGTGGAATACCTCCTCCAGTATTGTCCGATCCACCAAAATAAGCTGAAATTCAGACTACAAACTCAGTGGTGATATGGAAATTTTTTTATAGCGTGGAGGAACTCTGGCATACTACACTTTTCGTCCAGGCCACCTGACATTCCTGACTGAGCAATTGATGAACAAAACACACTCACACACAAAAAATGCCAGCATTTCATTACTCAAAACAAAAATTGGTCAATTTTGGAATTACCAACACCTCAAAATCGATACTTTATTTCTTGCTCTGTTTAAGAAAGAAATTATTTCACACTGAAGAAATAAGAAAGATATGAGTAAGAAAATAATGAAATAAGCAAAAGAATTTATCCTAATGTTTATTAGGCTGTTATTACTTTTGTAACAGTTTTGTTACATGCGTCTAAATTTACAGTCTAACTTTGATATCAATACTTACAAAGTTTACCTCTACTTGCAAGAGACAGTAATTCCACAGTCTGTCTATGCTCTCTGTGCATTTGGAGAAGAAAAAAAATAATGAAGGTAAAACGTCTAGATCAATTTTATTAAAAGTAGGACACTCTACCTCGCTTGCTGCAATACCAGAGTAGATTTCAACGCCCAGTTCCTCAGCTTGTTCACCAAGCCATCGTACCAAGTTCCCCAGTCTCACGATGTAGTTCCCATGATTGTTCAAAGGCATACCTGCACAGATCATCAGATGTTACAAAGCTCAATCAGCATTCCTCTCGCTACAATATGTAAAGCTTTGAAAAAATCCATACAACTTGGGCATGCATTGTCAGTTTCAGATTTCAATCTGATCATGGTGAACTTTTAAGGCTACATTTTCAAAATCTTCAACTTTGCGATTATACTTCATTTGAACTTACGTTTTGAAGCTAACATCCTACTTATATGAGAAAAACTTATGAGTCATGGTCACGTTTAGAGATGACACATTGTATCAAAACTGAAGATTACTCCAAAGAAAATGGCCATCATTTCTCCTTTGGATTCAGGATTTGCACTGTCCCACTGAAAATCTTATGGAATGACACCCCCCTCTCCCCAATCTCTCTTCCCTTGGAAAGAAAAAAGTGATATCTAAAAACATAACCCTGTTTTTCATATAGATCGATTTACACTGGTTTTGATTTCTGCTATTTCCGTTCACACACACACACACACACACACACACACACACACACACACACACACACACACAGTGGTACACACACACGCCCAAATTCACACCCACACACACCATGCAAATACACTGGCAAAAGCCCTGTACACCCACCTGGCAGATGGGAAGGGGTATCCTTGAGGACTCTGTAAGAAAGCAAACTTGTCTGTGGTCACTGGCGTGTGAAGTGGGGCCTGCAGCACATGTTCATTAAAAAAAAAACAGCTTCTAGACATTTCAGACAAGTACATGCACTTCACACACAACACTCACACCTTGAATTACAAGTAACAAAGTAAAAGTGATAAACTACACTAAAAATACACATCTGCAATTAAAACAAGGACCAAACCTGATTCAACTGCTCAAACCTTTTAACAGCTTGTAAAAGTAATGATTATGACTCCACTGATCCATGTGGACAAACGAATCACGAGACAAAACATGTTTTGACTTCCTAGCTCATCTTCAGGCAAGATAAACAACAAAGACCAGCGAGTGTTCGTTCTTCATTTTTGTTGTCCTGAGTGTTGTTTATCTTGCTGTAGAAGACCAACCATACATCCTCCATTTCATCATCTCTCCCAAAGTTTATCTATTTCTTTTGTATCTCTCTTTCTATGAACTTCTTAGAAATGCTCCATGTCAATCTTCCTCTTTCTTACTCTCTTCTTTCTGTGGCTCTCTTTTTGTCTCTGCGTAAATGTTATATATCTTTTTCTTTTTTTTTTGTTGTTATCTATCATTAATTCTTTGATAATAATGATGTCAAATGACAGAATAGTAAAAATAATCATCATGGACATCATCAGCATTAATATCATAAAAAACAATTGAATAATGAACCCAGTTTTGTCTCATAAATAATCTTAAAAAGCAATGTGTATACCACAACATAAAGAAATATACCTAAACATATAGTAACTTGTAAATGTATCTCTTTAACAATCTATCTCTATACTTGCTTTCTCTTTCAACCTCTCTGTCTTCATCTCTCAGTCTGTTTCCGGTGTCTTGTGTCTCTCTCTCTCCTCTCTCCCTCCATCTCTCGGTCAGAGTTTTATATCTCTGTCTCAAGTTCTCTCTCTTTCTCTTTCTTCTATCCCTCCATATGTTTCTGTTTCTTCCCTCTCTGTCAGAGCTATGTTCATGTCTATCATGCCTACCTCTCTCCATCTTCCTCTACTTTAAATGTATTCCAGCTGATCTGTTTATACATCCTTTGTCAAGCATTTCACAGACCTGAAAAAAAGCTGAAACATGCTCCCACACACCCATGCATGCAAGCAGGTGCGCGCACACACACGTACACTCACGCACACACACGAGCAATCCCAAGCCATTCTACCACCATCGCATCCACAACATCTCCACTGGTTCCCTACACACCCCTCTCTCCTTCCAATCAGGAAAGAGTTCCTGCAGAGCCACTGGTTCAATGCAAGCCCCTGACAAGGTATGGCCACCAATTTCTGATGCCTTCTCCACCAAACACACACGGAGATCCATCCCTTTTTCATTGGCCAGCTGTTTGAGACGGCAAGCCGCAGACAGTCCTGCTGGTCCTCCTCCCACAATGACCACATCCGCTTCATCATCAACTCGTGCCATGTCAATGTCTGTAAAAAAAAAAAAAAAAAAAAAATTAAAAAAAGATATACTTATTTTCTGAGCTTTCTCTGTTTGGCTCTCATCTTATCCTGTGACACACAGTAAAAGAAAGCACTAACGAACAAACAAACAAAAATCTCCCCTGAAAGAGACTGTCCCTTTGTTTTGCATATGGATTCTATCCAGTAAAATGCAGCGTCCATACTTACAGTATATTTTTTCCCTATATAAATTAGTTGATCAAAATCTAATTCATATGGGAAAACTTTTATATGGGCAAAAATATACCATAATGTATTATTACACCTCTTCAATCCATGGCATCATTTTTATTTTCCAACCGTCTTTGTCTTGTGATTTTTTTTTAAGGCAAAAAGTGAAAAACAGACAGACATACATAAAAATTTGTATCATTAGAAACTGACATTCTGACATAATCCTACAAACATGCTTTAAATCAGGAAAACGTCTTCCAAACTATATTTCTGTCAAACAGCTCCTTGAAGGTGTGACAGTCAGGTATGAAGACAACAGTGAGAGGGAAATGCTGTAGATGTCTATAACATGTGTAGAGTGTACTACCCAAAATTCCATGGACTGTAAGTTCTTTCAGGCTTGTCAAATTTTTGGTTTTACCAAATTCCAAGTTAACAAACAAACAAAAATGTTGTAAACAAAAACCATCCATGTTGACAGGAATTTTGGCTTTTCAGTTTTGAGGTGATGTGCACCTGACCATAAAATGCACACAATCCAACATGATAAACAAATGATTAACTCTGGACTCACCACTCCATCGCGGATCCTTTTCTCTGGGGTAGATAGTGTAGTGTGTTGTGATGCGGGAGTCTCTGTGGATGAATGACGCATGCCTCTTGGCCTGCTTAACTACCCTTGGAACTGAAACAGACACATTCAGCTCTGGCAACATGCAACTAAAAGCAAAACTTTTTTTTTCTCTCTTTTGCTTTAAACACTGTTAGATAGTAAGTGTGCATGGTGGGTGCGTGCGTACATGTGTGTGTGTGTGTGTGTTGTTTGTATGAGAGAGAGAGAGAGAGAGAGAGAGAGAGAGAGTGCAAGTGTGTGTGTGTGTGTGTGTGTGTGTGTGTGTGTGTGTGTGTGTGTGTGTGTGTGTGTGTGTTGTATCAGCCTGCCTGCATGTGTATGTATGTGTGTCTGTCTCCATTCAAGTGCCCTTGCATGTATTTGAGTCTGCCCATTCACAATTGTAGATAAAAGACAGCTTAGATGTATGCATGTATGCGTGTGAGTGTGTAAGAAAGGCAGACAAACCTGTTGACAGAGAGACAGGGAGCAAGGGAAAGGGAGCCATGGTGAGAGACAGAGATTTGTAGAAAACAGAAAGCAATGACTAAATAAGCTGCACTTAAAATAGTTGAGAAATGTGATTTACTAAATATTTCATTACTAGAGCAGAGAAAAAAAACTCAATGTGGGAAAAAGCTGGACACACAGGAGGAGGGATGAGAGATGGTGGGAGGAGGAAGGGAGGTAATCGGGTCAAAGTGGAAAGAGGAAAGAATGGGGGGTTGGGGTGAAGAGCTCTTGATAACTATTCCAAATGTTGAGTTAGAAACAATGACTGATGGACTAAACTCAAAGCAGATGGACAGAGAAATCATTACAATGAAGGAACTACACTGAAGTGTTTGACATAACAGAAGTTCTAAAAATGAAAAGAATGAAAATCTTTTATAAAAGAAAAAAAAAAAGAAGAGACACATGGATTTAAAGTACTAAAGTGGGTGGACAGTTTATTTTGGGTGAGCTGAATAAAGTTTTTAGCAGCAATTTTCAAGAAAGGGTGATGTCTGATATATTGATGGACTCCTTGATAATTATCATTCATAAGAATCGAACCAACTTTCCAGGATAATGCATGATGTATCATTTATAGTCAGGAAAATACAATTTCATACAGGAAAATATATATCATCATATCCAGAATAATACCTATCCAATAACTAACAGATTGTATAGATGCTGCAACAGACATTTGAATTACAATGTCCTTTTTGCTCAGTTCTGATCACAATTCATTTTGTGCTTGTATGGTGGAATCTATCACCAAGATAACAAAACAACTTATTGAAGTTGTATTTAAAACTCCCCCAGGAGCAGATTACGAAATGGCTTCTTGTGGTATTGCTGGCTTATTATTTGATTTTAGTCAGTGCATCAAGAACTGAATGAATTCAGGTTTCTTCTAAAATATAATGTTGAACCTCTTAATTGCATAAACATTTGTGCTTCTGTCATTTTGAATGAAGATTATGACCACAAATTCACTGATATATAAGACAAGAAGATTAATCTTCACTATTCTGTTCCATATTTGTGCAGTAATTTATGCATACTTTTTTTTTCTTGATTACACCTGCATACTTAAGATTATCTCATACTATGACTGCAGAGCTTTTAATATCTAATGCATCTATTTTGCAAAACTTCATCTCCACAAAAGACTGCGAAATTCAGGCTTGTACATCTCTGCATTTCACTATCATCCATGTTGTTTCTGGTTTTTTGTTTGTTGGTTGTTGTTTTTTTTTTTCTTCTTTTTTTCCCCCTTTTTCTTTCTTTTTGGTACTGTGTGTTTTCGCTTATGTTGAGTTTTCAAAGCAGTTTTGAAAAGGCACCGCTCCCTTGCAGCTGTAACTTGTGTTTCCTTTGAATGGTAATTTTGTGTGTTGCTTTTGTGCATGCATGTGTGTTTTTCTTCAATCAATTTATTCATTCTTGTTTGTTGCTTCAGTGTTTTTTTTTCCCTTTAACTTCATCTCTGTATTGTTGAGGATAGAGAAAGCAACTCACCTACATTTTGTTTGCACTTGTGTACAAATGTTTATTGATTTTTCTGTAAAGTTTTAGTTGCTGGTCATGCTTAATTAATTGTTAGTCACACTTAGTCCATCACCAAGGCACGGGCCAGATGAAATGAATTTTTTTCTTACTTCTTACTGTCATGTGCCCCAGTCAAGACGAGTGTGCATGATAAATGAACAGACAACTTAAAACGTTATTGTTAATCATTTAACTATACTTGAGTCTTCTAGGGTTCAACTGTTGTGTGAAAAGGGTTCTGTCAAGTGTCATTGATCAGTAATACCTGAGTGTCACTCAAGGATTTGTATAATAAGTGAGTGTTGTTGGAAAAATTAGGAAGAGTACACAGAGAGAGAGAGAGTATAGAGCCACCGGTGCTTGGTTAAAAAAAAAGAGAAAGCTTTCATTACTTATTCTTTTAAACAAAAGTCTCAAGCTTATTTGTATTGCCAAATTTGTGTTGCCGAGTTTGTGCAAATAGCACTGCAACTTCTGATCTGTGAACAAGTTTGGTAATTCTATTTAAAAAAAAAAAAAAAAAAAAAAAAATCGAAATGATTTCCAAATTGTACCCCGTTCACACAACAGGTAAGTGTTCGCTACTTGAGTGAGAACATAGCTGGTGAGTGTAATTTTATTCATTTACGTTAAGAAAAGTTTCTTGTCTGCTTTCTGATGAGAACCATTTTTCTATGAATGGGTAGATCAGAGTTAAGTTGGTCACGAGGCTGGTTAGACTGAGATGCCAGACAACTACTCCCCTTGAACTTGGAGGAACCTTATAATTACGTTTTCGTGGATGGAAGAATACTATGCTCACGAAAGATGTTTATTCTTATGCCTAAGATTAGTAAGATGTTTTGTGGAAACAAACCCTCAAGTTTATGAATGGGTAGACATCCTTTTGAGATAAAGGTAAAGTAAGGTAATGTTGATTGTAGCCCAGCCGACCTCAAAGGGCCGTATCAGGGCTGTCACCACACTGAAGTCAACTCACAAGTCATTCATTCACACAACCCTTTGAAATGTATTTGTAAACAAGTCAAAAAGACTGTGAAGAAAACCCAACATTTGCCAAAGGGTGACGGCGTGATTAATTCGCATAATGGGAAAACAGTTGTGATGTTTTCTGATCTTTTTTAAGTATGTCAAAGACACAGCTAGACTTTTGTCATTTGTAAAGCACCCTATTGTGTAAAGGGACTGCTGGATTTGAATGGTGTGAAAAAGTTTCTAATTGTAAGGTACCCTGATTGTGAAAAGGGACAAATAACCACCAAAAGTGAATGAATTTGTGATTTGTATCAGTGATGTGTGCATCATGAATTGAAAAAAAGAAAAAAGTATATATATAGAACAGTTTTCCATTTTTGCATTATTAAGTTTGTCTATACAAAAAAAAAAAACAAAAAAAAAAAACAAGAAAAAAACAAAGAAGATCAAGAGTGAATAAAACTCTGATATAATTAATTTACAAAAATTACATACCAGACGAGATAAATCAAAAAATTATCGCTTGGTCTTTATATTGAGTAAATGGAGTCAGACTGGGCTGTGTGCAGATGATCATGACGTCTCTATGTATACATTGTGTATGCGTTTGAGTATGGAATGGTCATGTGACTGTTACCATTATAATGATTATCATCATTATTTCTCTTTCTCAAGAGAGAGAGAGAGAGAGAGAGAGTCTGTGTATGTTTATGTGTGTGTGTGTGTGTGTGTGTCTGGGTATGAAGCATCTTCTTTCTCTTTTCTTTCCGTAGAGTGTCCATAATCATCAAGTTCATTATTCTGACACTTTTGTGTGTATGGCCGTTTTTTTTTATCCCAATTATGCAGCCATACCCTAACTAACTTCGGGGAAGGTGCATGCTATGTGTAACGTGTCATCCATACCAACGGCCAAACTGGCCTTCTCTTCCGAAAGTTAGTGATGGGATTTTACGTGTGTGCAAGACGTCGTACGTGCGTTCACACACGGAACCTCGGTTTAAAGTCTCATTCGAAGGGCTGTATATGGGGAATGGAGTCGGAACCAATACTAACTCCGAGGGGAAAATCCCCCTGAACCGAAACGGCCCTGCGAGAGATGCGAACTCGCAACCCCTAGATTACGAGTCCGTTGCTCTATCAACTGAGCTCTTCCGGCAGCATCGTCATCATCTAACCGTTCAAACGGACTTGATCTCTGAGAAGCAGACGATGTGTGATGCGTGTGTGTGTGTGTGTGTGTGTGTGTGTGTGTGTGTGTGTGTGTGTGTGTGTGTGAGTGTGTGTGTGTGTGTGTGTGTGTGTGTGTTTTTGCGTATGTGTGACTGGGTAAGAAGCATCATCATTACCTACACGTTCAAACGGACTTTGATCTCTGAGAAGCAGACGATTTTTTATTTTGTAACGCTCAACCTCAAAGGTGGGGCGTCAAAACATTAACTACAAAACAGTACAAGTAAAGTTCTGGAAGTACGTGCTGACCATATGATCAAAAGTGATATACATTTCCAGTGCATGATAGGCGTTCATCTAAGAAACGAACACAGGTCTTACACTTTACTTACCAAATCGAAAAGGGTACATTGCTCGCGTGAAGGACGCCATGATTGCCGTAAATGCTTCTGTAACAACCGGAACTACTTCTGGTTAACCTAAACAGTAATTAGTTTCGGTGAGCCATTGAACAATGTGGTTGGTTCTGAAAAAAGCGGAACTAGTTCTGGCTACCTAAACAAATAATTAGTTTTAGCCAGCCACCGCGTGATCTTGTTTTTAATAGATTCATTTTCCGGTGTCCACCACCAGTTCGCTGCGAGGTGGCACAGCAGCGAACATCAAGGGAGAGGTGGCAGCTCTCCTTTGAGGGACACTGATGTTGGAAGTCAGTGTCAGGCGAAGCGAAGCTTCCTGCCGTATGGTAGCAGTAGTAGTAGTAGTGGTAGTAATAGGGACTGGCTCAAAAGCCTAGGCGTCGCGGCCTATGTACGTCCCCTCTTTGTCAAGTACTTTTTTTGTTTAAAGCACCGGTGTTGAACGCGCAATAATTTATTGTCATTTTGTTACACTATGCCTAACATGACGTTTTAATCATCAAAATGATTGAAAAGTTCCTTATACTTTGAATAACATCCAAAAGATTCTTGAACTTCTTAGTGTCTTCTGCTGCAAATTGTATGTTAGTTGGGAGTTCATTCCATAAAGGGGCTACTCTGTGTGAAAAGGAAAATTTTCTTTTGTTAGTACGGCAGTGCTGAATAAATATCTTTCCTTATGCATTTCCTGTGATGTTATGTTGTGAAAGAGAAAAGAATGAGTCAACACAAACATGATCAAATCCATTAAATATTTTATAAGTCTGTATAAGATCATCTCTTGTCCTTCTGCCTTTTAGTGAATGTAGATTCGAATATTGAAATCTTTCTGCATAAGATTTATCTTTGTATTCTTTTAATAGCTTTGTAGCATGTCTTTGAACTCTTTCTTTTTGTGATGACTGTCTTTTCAAGTATGGAAATACCAAATCGTATTAGCATATTCCAAATGAGGTCTCACAAAAGATTTATAGAGTTTTAGGAAAACCTCCTTATCTAAGTAAGAGAAACTTCTCCTTATGACTGCCAACAGTTGATTGGCCTTATTAACTACTTTGCCAATATGTAGATCAAAAGACAACATGCTATCGAAAGTTACTCCCAAATCTTTTTCTTCTTTTAAGGTCTTTATCTTCTGTAGGCTGCCATTATGTCTCATATAATAATCATGTTCTTGGTTGTTTTTTTTTTTCAATATGTAGTACACCACATTAGATATATTGAAATACAGATTCCATACATCTGACCAATTTTTGAGTTTATAAAGATCGTTTTGTAAATCTGAGAATTGTGAAGTTTTATCGTACAGTTTTGTATCATCTGCAAATATTTTACAGGTGCTTTTTAATGATAATGCAAGTCGTCTATAAACACTGTGAATAATATTGGGCCCAAGATGCTACCCTGAGGTATACCACTTAGAACCTTGGCTTTATTTGATCTTTCACCACCTACTCTTACAAGCTGTACCCGATTTGTCAAAAATCCTTGTATCCATTTTAATAGTTTGCCAGATATACCATAAGCTTGACAAGTAGCCTTCCATATGGCACTGTATCAAAGCCTTCTTAAAATCTAAGTATATAACATCAACATTATGACCATCATCCAATAATTTTGTCATACCTTCTACAACTTCAAGCAACTGAGTAACGCAAGAACGTTTTTTACGGAACCCATGCTGACATTTTGCATGTAAATCATTATCCATAAGATGAGCTACAATTGAATCTCTAATTATGCTTTCTAACACTTTACATATTACGCAAGTCAGGCTGACTGGTCTATAGTTACCTGGATCTGTATGGGTGACGGAGGGTCTAATGTGTCTCGCAGGGGGACGACTCCTGGAGATGTGAGGTGATCGGCGATGGAGCGCTGCCTGGCTACGACTACCGTAGCCTGGCTTTCCAGCCGGGCATGGGCGCAAAGCACCCCTCACGGGATTGGGCTGCGTGGACCGCATAATACAAGGGATTTGTGCAGCTAAAAAAAAAAAAAATAAAATAAATAATTTGCAGCGCTCCAGTTACTTACATTCTGCTACCTCTTCGAGGCGCAGCACGAGACCATTGCCACCCGAGCACGAAGAAGGCCGCCCTGTGGCCCTGAAGACAGCCTTTTGTGGGGGGAAAGAAGCGAAGTATACCGACGCCCATCGTCGGCCGACCAACATTCAAATGTGAACTAAAGTACACAAAGAACCAGAGGCCAGAGAGCGACAATCGACAGCCCCCCACAGGAATTCACCCACTATTACCAGCGACTAAGCTTAGAACTGCCACAAAGCATGTAGTCTCCAGTCTGCGAGTACATGCGGTCCTTAAGAGCCTTCGGCTAGCAGGACATAAATCTCACCCATCACGGCATCACGGTGTCCACCATACTATGTACTGCCTTTCCACACCGTCACAGCAGATTTTCACACACACACACGAAAAGATAATTTGTGCATTCGTTAAATCCAGAGAAAGTATTTCCTAAATGTTACAACTCTCAAACAGGTGAATGTGTACATCGACAGAAAGAAGCGGCGATGGCGAGGGCTTGGCCGTTGTGATTAGGCAAGACCGTGGCTAGCTCTAGGAATGCAAACGAACGATATATGTCCATGATGATACCAAATAAGTCATGCCACCAGGAACGGGAAGAGCAATACACAGTTACTAAGAATCTAGTATATAGACAGGGTTTCATTTTCTGTCATTCTTTTTTCTTTCTTTTCTTTTTCTTCTTTTTTCGTTTTTCTTCTTAATCTTCTTCATCTTTTTCTAAATGTGCAGTTTCTATGAGTTCGTCGATCACATGGCTAGTACTGGTTTCTCTGAACTATCCATCCAGATCCAAATCCAGATCCAGAAAACTAGTCTTCCGCCGAACTATTCTTATAAGGATAATGTCAGTATTGAGAATATGGCAGTTCATGGGGATTGTCTCTGAATAAATCTTGTAGCAGCCTCAACAAGGGGATGTTCACTCAAGTTGTCTTTAGGCTTAGCATTTGACGATATTTGAAAATTTGCAAGGCACGTAAATGGGTAGTTCCACAAGTTGATAAGATCAGCATGGAAGAACTTGATGTTCGGTGATCAATGATGATAGCTGATGGAATGACCATTACAAGTTTACTACTCGAGCGACATCAACCAGTTCAGACCAGTATCACTCCTTAACGTTGAAGGGAAAATCTCTGTCATGATAACGAGATTGATTAGATTCCCCACAAAGAATGAGCACTTTGATGTGTCAGTCCAAAAAGGAGGCATGCCGGGGGTGTCTGACTGTGTAAAGCATGCCATTATGGTTTGAAAAGCAATCGGAAGAGTGAAGACACACACAAAAAGCACCTCGACGTCGTGTGGCTCTATCTAGCAAATCGATAGGTCAGTTTTACACAAGATGATTCAACTGTCCTTCAAGATGTATCATGTCCCAAAAGAACAACCGATGAAGAAGTATGCCATTTTCATGGCTTCTCGATGAGTCTCTTCACGAAGAAACGCATGAGAGACTGGGTCAGTCTGGAACTTGCTATTGTAATGTTTGTGTTGACAATGGAAGTCATTTAAACCAAGGAAATCACGAAGCCTCTCACTGCAGAAAGGAAAAATAAAATAGTTAAAATAGTTACATTCACTGTAGCCAGGCAAGTCTTTCCAACTGTGACAGAAGAACCAGTCAAGACCCGTGGAAGGTGGTGCGATGGCCCCTTTAAAAGACACAAAATGGGGAATGGAAATTGACAGAAGAAAGCCTGCAAATTATAGACCAGTGTGGCCTTCCTTTCAAACACAAGGTCTGTGCCTGCAATTCATCTGATCCCAAAGCTCTTCTGGCCTCTGCTAATATACGATAAGCACCAGCACAGTGGGCCTAAAATCAATAAACACATGAAGGAATGACTTAGTGACAAAGCTGATCTGACGTTGCGCTCAACTGTAGCCAACCAAAACTGAAGCGACACATCCATCCTCGAGGATTACAAAGTGAGAAAAGCAGAGGTTACCAAGCATGCTCAGGGACACGGAAGACAAGGTAAGATCAATCAAGCCCTAAATAAGGACAGGCAGAAAATGGAAAATTCGTGAGGCAGTGGACGTGGCAAAGGAAAATCTCCAGATCAGGGAAACGATATGAGACACATATACCAACGATTTGGAATCGACGGAAATCAAAGGTTAATCAAAGTGTGATAATCAAACTGTTAAAAGAAAAACAAAGAGAGATATGGGTAGGGAGAAAAGAAAGAAAGAAGACAAGTAGGAAAGAAGATACCAATAGAACCCAGATGGCAACCCCGCAAGGCAAACAGGGGCAATGGACTACGTGGCAAGCGTACTCCAAATAAGTCACCGCTGGATAGACTCATAATCGAATTAGCTTTATCTACAGATCTGTATACGACCTCCTGCCCTCGAATTCAAATGTGGTGAAGTCGCACTCTCAGGGAAATCAGATGACCGTACGTGTCCGCCCAGTCAGGACAAACACAGGAACATGTCCTGAGTTCATGCAAAGCAGACGCTAACCCAAGGAATGCACAACGGAGACACAACCATGAACTTAGAAATGTATGTGTGGTTGACACTGCTAGAAGAAACACCATGCCAGAAGCTCCAGCAACGATTTTTGCACGGCAGAAGGCCACAGGTCTGGTCTGGCACAGCTGTGACTGCGAGAACGTGGAAACAGGGATTACTCGATAGAATGGATGACTGGAAGTGTACAGTAGACCTTCCAGAATTGGCAAACCACACACAAATCATCAGGGAAAGTGGCATGAGGGGATGTGGCAATTCACTCTTGTTCATCAAAACAAATAATTCTGATTGAATTCGTTGTGCAGTATGAAAGCAGAATAAAGGAAGCATACAGAAACACACACACACACACACACACACACACACACACACACACACACACACACACACACACGCACACACACACACACTGAACTCGCTGTGTTATATTGAAACAAAATGAAGGAAGCATACACCTACAAAACTGAGAACTATGTCAGTTTAGCCAGCACCTTGCGGGAATCTGGCCTTCAAGCCCAAGTCCTCGCCATAGAAGTTGAAGCAACGGAGGTTGTAGGGTCATCAGCCTATGATCTCATGAAACTGACTTGCAGTTTCAGGTAAGAGTAGAACCAGAATCCTACAGACAATGGCAGAGGCAGGTGAAAGGAGATTCAGCTGGATCGGGTCGAGGAGGACCAAAAGTAAACGCAATGCTTACATTTTCCAACTTAGCGTTGGGCAGTGATGTGCTTAAGACACATATCAACAAACAAAGTTGATTTAATCAATAAACAAATAAACAAACAAACAAAAAAGGAAGAAATTTTTTTTTTAAAGGCCGCCTTTCTAGGAGGTTCAAGTTCACCTCAAAATACATTTCTGACAGCAGAAGAGCGTCTAGGAGTCACTGATGACTTGGATGCGGTATGTCAAGAGTTCAGGGCCGAAGGACTTACTTTTATTTCCTCTGAAGACCTGCTTCCAAGGTAACTTCTTCTTGTAATAAGACGGCCAGCGTCAACATTCTGACAAAATTGTTGCACACTTATTTGAAAAGGACCTGATGTGTTAAAAAAAGAAAATCCAAGCAAGCAACTAGCCAACCTTGCATAACTGCCACTATACTAGATAGGAAGCGCCACGATATGTGCAGCTGCTGACAGGCTCAATGCTTTACAGCCCCCCCCCCCCCCCCCCCCCCCCCCAGCACTAGTTATGAGAATTAGTACAGTCCTAGGGGTAGCTTGGTGCAGAGTCCATGGGCACAAGCTGCCGTACTCTACTACACGGCACAGAGAGAGAGAGAGAGAGAGAGAGAGAGAGAGAGAGAGAGAGAGAGAGAGAGAGAGAGAGAGAGACTGACTGATTTTAGCCTTGTCTTACAATCTGTCCTTGTCATGCATACATTATTTCAACACTTACAATTCATTCTGGCACTTCAACACAGCAACACTGTAATGTAATTCTTCAATGACAAGCAGACTATTCATAAATGTAATAATGACATTGTGGGTAGTCAAACGAAAGGAACCAAAACAAACAAAATCAGAGAGAGAGAGAGAGAGAGAGAGAGAGAGAGAGAGAGAGAGATGGGGGGGGGGAAAGGGAGAGAGAGGATGGTAGGAAGGGGCAGCAGTAGAGGTTTGGTAGGCAGAGTGGGAGTGGGGATGAGTGGTTTAATGGAGTTGGTTACATGTTTAGATGATGTTTTCAATGTATGGTTAACATATGACTTTGTGAATGGATGTTAATGATTTTAATCGAATAATCAAACCATTGAGACATAAAATTTTTATGTAAATGTTTCTTGAAAAGTTTCAACGTATTCGCATTTTGTGGACTCGCTGGAAGTAGAGTTCCAGACATATGGTCCAGAGTAAGCTAGGCTTGTTTTGTATTGATCAATGCGTGGGTAGGGGGGGAGGGGGGGGGGGGATGTCGTCTTCTTCTCCTTCTTCCTCTTCTTCTTCTTCTGAGAGAGAGAGAGAGAGAGAGAGAGAGAGAGAGAGAGAGAGAGAGAGAGAGAGAGAGAGTTTCTTCGTACTTTGGATCGTAGGATGTCATCCATCATAATTTATTCCCGTAAGTTTTTCTTAGAGTCTGCCGTATGGCATATTTTAAACTCGGGTAAGCCTATCGTGTGTATAAGCCTGTCTACATCTGGCGCAACGATCACCAATGGTTGGTTGAGTTTACGTTCTCACAGTGATTACTTTCTGGGATAAGTTGAGCGATGCAGCCAGCTGCCGTACGTGCGGTCGATTGTCTGGCGGACTTCACATCTGGCAGGCTTGATCTGAGATTGTCTACTGCGTTGGGGAGGAGGAATCCGGAGTAGTCAGTTCCCTCAGGCAGAAGGTACGCGCAGCTTTGTTTCTTTCGTGACCAGTCATGATGATGGTGTCTTCCCTGTTGCCATTCCTCCAAGGCCGTGATCAGGGCTACTGGATGGCCGTCTTCGTACTGAGTGGCAACGGTCCTGTGCCGCGTGAGGCCGACTCGGGAGACGTGCAGGACAGAAGTCGCCAAGCCGCTGCGCGTAGATCGATGTCCATTCTGCGTCCATGATAAGTCCTCACTCCCTCCCCCCCCCTCCCTCCCCTTCCCCCAAAGGGAGGGCCTTGCTTGTTGTGCAGGCCACAAATGGAAGCGCTTCGTCGCCGAACTGCCCACAACCTCGAAAGCCGTTCCTCGGCAACATAGGCTAGTCCTGTCGTCACTGCTGATGCAAGGAAGGTAGCCTGCGCCACCCCACGCCTATCTGCAACCTAGGCACCTGCTGGTAATGCTACACCCCAGCAGAAATGGTCGCACGACGACGACGACGACGACGCCGCCGCCGCCGCTACGATCCCACTACTTTTGCGGTTTTATCCCATAAGCCACCGAAAGTTAGCGCTGTCGACTATGGTAGAACGCAATATGGTAAGCTGCAACAATATGTTTTTCACCCTAAGAGATGATAGTGCGTAATGAGGGCAAAGACAGCATTTACTTTGTTCCTTTTCTTTAATAAATCATTATCCTTGCGATTAAAAGTTGTTAATATAGTCACGATAACGACATCGGCACATGTGTCGCTCGCTTGCGTCAGTCTGCACATGTAGGCTATGTGGATTCACTTGCATCAGTCTGCATACATATAAAACGGAAAGTTTTATTATTTTCATAATTTGTGAGCCCACAGCGTACAAGAATGCCGCCACAGGGTAAGCATATAGGTCTGCAGATAGTAGAACACAAAGCAAAACATTGTACCCGAGAAACAGCTGCTTGGACAGAGTGAGAGTGGAAACCTGGCTGAAGTGTAATCCAAACCGGCTTAAATATATATATCGAAACCAGACCAAAACCGGCTTAAATATCGAATCTGACTGAAACCGACAGTCAAATTGATACAAAAATTGAACGTTTTTGTTTCATCGTATACTTAATGTGGTTCTACAGACAAATTCACGCAACATGATCGGCACGAGCCGAGTCGGGACATTGAGTCCAAGTAGGAGCAGCAGAACAAATATTTTGCGCTGGTTATGAGAAGTGGGTTGCACGTTCTTCGTTGTCATTGCCCTAAATGTTGTTTGCTTTTACCTGAATTAGACCCAAGTAGCCGAAATGTATCGTGTTTTGTCCTGCGATCTGTTTGTCGGTATAGCCTTGCGGAACTAATAACCATTGTTTAAAAAGCTGTAACAGGACTCCGACTTAGACGTAAAAAAGAAGAATCATGTCAGTGTGTTTGTGTTTATCCATGATCTGGTGTCCAGAAACGAGTTCAAAGGTCGATTTCAATATTTAAGGTGGTTTTAGTCCATTTTTGTTATTTCATTTTCACCCAGTTTTGATATTAGGATTTCAACAACTACAATTAGGACAGGAGTAGCAAAATGAAACTTATTTGCGGAGGCATATATATATATATAGGTTTTGAAAAAATGTTTGCCAGAACACTTTTACGCAGTATTACATCACAACAGTAAATACTTTATATAAAAGTTTTAGATGATAGCTCATCTGGTATCCAAGGATGTGGTGAATACTTAGATGTGTCCTACAATGAGTTCTAAAGGATTGTGATGGATACAATTATTGTCACATCATCATTATGATAATCATGGTGGGCATTACATGAAACATTCAAAGTGATGACTGACTCAATGACTCTGAAGATTGGACAAAATGTACAACAGTTCAGCTTCGAAGAAATTGAACTGGAGTTCCTTTGAGAGCACCAGTAGAGGCCAGCAGATGCAAACCTACAGCAGATGCAAACCTACACTTTCCTGTAGATTTGGTACTGTTCATCAAATGTCATCCTTTCAAAGTTACATTTAAAGTGAATTTAGTTATGCTGTGCTGAGTCAAGGCACTATGCTTGAGGAACATGTCTTTAATGAATTCACCCATACTATATTTGATAGGAAGAAGCTGTCTTTGAAAGGGACATTATTAGAGGACATTTAAACTGACTACCCAGCTCAGCTGATTACTGATACTGATTCAAAAAATTTTGAGAAAAACTTTCATTATTGTTGCTTTTGCTGTCTCGTCTTCCAGCCCGATAACCCACCTTTCTTTTTTTGTGTTGCCTCATTTTCTGAGTTCTCCTCCCCTCCCTGCCAGTTGCAACATACTGAACCACTCATTTCAACCCACCCTCTCCCCAGCTTGTCCGGTTGCAGCCCATGCATCTCTGTTCACAGGGGGCAATGTCAGTTTCAGTACATCATGAGACAGTGCTCTTCAGCCAAGTCACCCTGATGGTATTTAGTTGTGCCCGTACTGATCCAACATATTCAGATCAGTACTTCACCTACCAAGCCCTCAGCTGATATTAAACTGCACAATAGAGTCAGGATGATTGAGTATCCAGTTTCAAAGGACACCACTGTGTTTAATGAGTAAGAGTCCCCATAAACTTTCTAATAATGACTTTGACACAAACTGAACATCAGTATAATGAATAACAGTCCCCATAACTTTCTTATAATGATTTTGACACAAACTCAACATGGGCATAATAAATAACAGTCCCCATAAACTTTGTAATGACTTTGACACAAACTCAACATGGATATGATAAATAACAGTCCATATAAACTTGTTAATACTGACATTGATACAAACTGAACATGTGCATTGACAAGAAAATTGAAAGTGAGGTCAGCTTTAGAGTAGGGCAGAAAGGGCCACAGAATTTGAGACTTTTTTTTCAACAGTGATCAGTGAGGAGTATTATTTTATGAACATGATCCTTTGTAATATTCCTTTTTTTTTCAGGCATGTCGGTTGTCTCTCTTTTGAGGTCAATTATTTCTTTTCCTTTCTTTGTTTATTTTAGCAGGTTTGTTTGTTTTGGGCAGGTTATCTCTTCTGTTGATGAACATTTTCAGAACACCACCTCATTCCCTGATTTTTTTTTTTTCCACTAGTAATATGAAATCTGAAGGAAAACTTGTTGAAAATATGTTTAGAAGTAGAAAATCTGTTATTTAGTGTGAAAAGGGTACTTTAGACCACCGCACCGCTTTTTCACTTTTAACATTTTTTTCCATCCTACGATGACACCTTCGACTTTACCCCACTGTAGTCATATTTTTTTCTTCTTCATCTTCAGGAAATCGGCATGCCTGGTTCTGGTCTGAGGCTATATGAAGGGCTGAACTCTTTGATTACTTTCATAATCATTCCAGAGTCAGCCAGACCTGAGAGGTGCAGACCCCAGCTGTGTTGGTCAGAAAATGTTAGCAACGCTCTCAGAAGTTCATCCATTAGGAGAATGAAATTTGTGTGATTCCAGTTTTCTCATTTGACCTTATGGCACACTGAACCCATATGGGATTTGAATCCGTGACCTCACAGTAACAATGGGACCTTCCAACAGTGTGAATTTGCAGTCATTTGGCCTCATGATTTTGGGAATACAGATCAGATAAAGCCTTTGGTATTAGATGGGAACAACCTGAATTTCTTTCCTTTGCAAATGTTGTGCATATGTTGTATACCTTGTTGGAAGTTAGGATTGCAGTTATCACCAGCTTGGTACTCTGGTTTCTTACACTAGATTTTGCTTGTTGTTCACAACTGAAATTTGAATATTGTTTATTTAAGTGGTTAGCTCTTACGTGCATGTCAGAAAGTGACCTTTGATTGTCACTGTGTTATGTTGCAGCATTTTGTGTGCAATTTATCCTCTTTTTTTTTTTTCAACTAGCCTACACATTACCCATTACCCTCATCCTGCTTGTCTCTTTTGGAGACTAGAAGTAGAATCTGTAATGTTCTGTCATATTCTGTCATATTCTGTTTTTGGTTTTTGTTTTGTGTAATTTAGTTTGTTTCAGTGCTTTCCTTCTTTCTTTTTATAATTTGTGTTCTTGAACTGATTATAATTTGACCCTTATTAGGTGAAAACTGGAATCTGTTTCTGACACTCCCATTTAGCTTATGATTTTATCCCGTTTTGATTTTGTTTCAGAGTTTGTGTGTATGTGTGGTGTGTGTGTGTGTGTGTGTGTGTGTGTGCGTGCGTGCGCGTGTGCACATGCATGTGTGTACATGTGTGCGCGCACATTATGTGAGGCAGTAGGAAGCTTAGGTCTTCAACACTGTTGCTAGAGACACTAAAAGTTTGCTACAGTCAACATAGAATGTATGAGACAGAAGTTGTTATGGTTCATAGGTGCAGACAAGCAACAGCAGGATGGTGGGGTGGAGCGAAAAGCACAGCCAAACTCAGCGAAATTTTGGCGATTGAGCGTAAAGTCCAGGAGCGCTGGGATCGGGAGAAGATCTTCCAGGAGGATGCTCCCCAACCAGGGTCACCTGCAGCGGGGTAAGACATTGTTTACTGCTGTGACTGGTGATTGAGTGCTGCGGTTGTTGATCAGATTGCAGATTGAACTCTGTGACATGCGTTTATTGATAGAATTATAGAAGGTAAAAAGCTGGTCAGTGTCAGTCTGACCTCAGTTTGTACGTAGATAATCTGTCATGGGTTTGTGATGTCTGATGTTGACTTTTGATTGGAAAGCCACTTTGTGTGTGTGTGTGTGTGTGTGTGTGTGTGTGTGTGTGTGTGTTACTGTGTAGATGATGGTTTTGTTGCAAACTACTGTCTCATATTCTGTAAGCTTGGGAGTACTAGATAAGTATATGTTTTATACGACTGAGTGGCTGTGCTGGCCTATTTAAAGATGATAGGTTAGTTCTGTTCGTATTGTTTACAGTCCAACTGGCGATAGTAGAGCTGTCACATGGTCAGATCAATTTCTTTTCTTCCTTGATACAATAGGTTTTTCAAAAAATTTTTTTTTTTTAAGCAGTTCGGTGTGTAGGCAATGGACACAATCCTCCAGTAGTTAAGTGAATTTTTCTGAAATGATAGTAACGACTCGAAATGTGAAGAATCACTTTTTTACCGCCATTGTTTTAAATTTGGAAATCAAATGTGTGGTAAGTGGTGACCTGGAATGATAGTATAAAGAATGTGTTGAACAGGCAGGAGAAGTTTCTGGTGACATTCCCATATCCCTACATGAATGGACGCCTGCACCTGGGCCACACGTTTTCTCTGTCCAAGTGTGAAGTAAGTGAGATATTGTATTTTTCCATTTGACTTAGACTTGAGTTTTGTGTTGACAGAACAATCTGAAATGTCAGTAACTTTCGTTCATCATAGCGTAACTCACCACAGCCTTAACCACAGCATGCAGTGGAAAAGTACAATTTGGTATGGCACTGCACAATGCAAGAAAGCGTCATATTGTACAGTTCAGTGTTATTCACAATTGATATATGGTATCATGTGGTGCAGAACAGTAAGGCCCAGCACAGGACGGTCAATACAGTAGAGTGCAGACAGTATGACAGTCATGTCCAGCATCAATATTTCCCAACAGTTAAAAGTATTTTGGACAAACTCACAACATACAGTACTTTACTCTTTAATGACAAGCATCTCCTCACAGTAAAATACTATTCTGGATGAGCTGCACATCACGTCCCCCTTAAACCCCATTTGAATCTTTGACTCTTTAAGAGGAAACTGTCTTCTTTGCCCAGAGATAGCCAGCCAGATAGAGGAATTCAGTACAGATTAATTGAGAGAAATGTTGAGTAGTTTGCTTGTTATCATCTTGTATTTCTACTACTTTCTTCTCTGCTGCAACAGTTCGTGGCTATTCTTAAATTAATCTTCCAGATTCATTTTCCTCGGAATTGTTGGCAGGAAAACAGAAGCAAGTAAGCAAGTACAGCTTTCTGGAGGGAGCTGGGGGTGGGATGGGGATCGATTTCTATGTGACATGACAGCAGAGTACAAATTATGAACTATGCAGTGAGACAACATAGAAGAGTTCTGTGCAACATATTAAAAAGTGTGTTGATTCAGTTGACAGTTGTGTTTTCAGTAAACTACTGTGTACTACAGCATTTTGGTAAAGTAGTTTTTTAGTGTGCCACGTTGTATGTGTATGTGTGCTTGTGTGTGTGTGTGTGTGTGTGTGTGTGTGTGTGTGTGTGTGTGTGTGTGTGTGTGTGTGTGTGCAGTAAACTGCATTTTAAAAGACAATGCTTTTATTGCAGTTGACTAAATGGTGCTCTGCAGTGTTTTAATACTGTTAATGAGCAGCGTTTGATAACTTGATTACGTTCAGGACTAAGCAGCATTGCTGTGCAGCAACACATCATGGTTGCGTGAAGTGCAGGGCTATGAAGCATTGCTGTGTCGTTTGCCATGGCTGGTATACAGTACATATGACAGTGATGGCAAGGGTTTGTTTTCTCTCTGTGTCTCTCTGAGGAAACGCCAGGATCTCTTTGGGTAGAAATAAGCTCCCTGCCTTGTAGCAGTTATGGGCTTGTCATTTGCTCTTTTCTGTCACTCTCTTTGACTGCCTTTTTAACATTGTTGTCATGTCTGCTGTTTTTTTTTTTTTTTTTTTTTTTTTTTTTACATGTCGTGGACCATCTTTTAATAGTTATATTAGGTAACAATATACTTTGCCAGGCTTAAAAAAAAAATCTGGTGACTGAAGAGTTGTGAGTTGTACACATGCCCAGAACTGACTTTAACTGTCCATTTGATAATGTCTCTTTTCCTATATGCCCTTTGAATGTTCTTTCTGTTGCATTTAAAAAAAAAAAGAGTTTTTTTTGCATATATTATTTTAGTTGCATTTAAATCTGGGACTGAAAAATTAAAGTAGACAAAACAGACTCAACTGTGTGGCCTGCACTGCCTTGAAGAAAGGACAGAAAGACTATTCACTCAGGAAAAATAACAACAATGAAAATCCCATTGCCATGACAATGGACACTCAACATTCTGAAGGAGTTTGCGCAAAGTTAATTTGTATGAAAAAAATGGTCTTAATTGAAAATACTCAGACTTGTTTATTTTTTTTTTTTTTTTTTTTTTTTAAGATTTGGACCACACTCACTATTTCAAATTATGGACCACACTCACTAATTCAGATTATGTTGTAGGTTGGCTACTGTGGCAGACGTCTGATTTTGAGTTGTGTAAGTCATCTGGAATGAAGTAAGCAGAATGACTGGTGCTCATAGCATGGCTTAGTGTTACCTGCCGTGGGTAAGTCAATACGCTATGTGATTAATTGTGTATCATTGTTTATGTTTTCTTGCTTTTTTGGGGAATTTTTTTTTCTTCAGGATGTGACCATGTTTTACAGCCCTGATAAAGGCTTGTGTGGTTGGCAGGGTTGTAATGAAAAACAGTGACTTTTTTCCACTCCTCATCATCCCTGGCCTCCAGGTGGCAGTAGTTCCATGCCTGTCCTACAGGTTCCCCAGTTGGCAGTCACACTCAGGTTTGTGCTGAGGCAGTCCGCAGGGAAAGGATCAACCCCAGGGTATTGTGAGGCCATCCTGTAGAGCAAGCCATGCCATCATGTAGAGTCACTGTTGTGTTGAGTGGTGCATGTTCTGATTCAACCATGTATTAAACCTGCAGGTAAGGTAAAGTAAGGTATGTTTGCTTATAGCCCAGCCGACCAAAAGGGCCATATCAGGGCTGTCAGCACATTGAAGTCAATTCACAAGTCATTAAAAAAAAAAAAAAGACTCATTAACATAACCCTTTAAAACACACCATCTAAAAGCACACTGGAAATTTTGTTTAAAATCTTTCATTCTTGAAATTCTAGATCCGATGAAAACTGTCAGTC
The DNA here is from genome assembly GCA_016801955.1 of Conus betulinus. Taxonomy (NCBI): domain Eukaryota; kingdom Metazoa; phylum Mollusca; class Gastropoda; order Neogastropoda; family Conidae; genus Conus; species Conus betulinus. The sequence goes on along the minus strand of JADBJO010000040.1, from coordinate 829,319 downwards.
TCCTTCAGAAATCAAAGATCACATCAGGTGGGACATCTCTGAACAAGGATTTCATGGAGTCTGCTGTAAACTGTTTATGTCTCACATCAGAACCTGCAGGTGACAACTTAAATCATTCAGTACAGAGTGAGGTTGAGTTAGCTTCACTCCTACTGAAGGGGGGACTGCCGCCAGGTGGCTCTAAACAGGTCTCCAAGAGTCTGTCTGCTCTGAAGACTGCAACTAAAATTCACTGTGATTATGGCTGTGAAGAGGCAGCTGAGATTGCCGTGAAGGCATGAAGGGTCACAGAGTTTGAAAAATTTTCTTTTCGATTTTGATTTTATGATGATATTGATGCTGTGGAATTTCATTTATAGTGTAATGGCTGTTGCAGTTTGCTGTGGGATACCAGAGGATGCGGGGCAAGAAATGCTTGTTCCCCTTTGGTCTTCACTGTACAGGCATGCCCATCAAGGTGGGTACCACAATAGTTCTCATGTGTGGCTTGTTTTTCAGTAGAGAATGAGATTAGCATCTCATCGGCAGAATGCAGTTATGTTGCAGAACTAGATTACAGAGACAATGGAAGGTATTCACTTATATCATCTGTATTGGTTTTCAAGAGTAATTTTCTTTCAGATGTCTTTTAAGTTCTTATTTTTAGAATCAAGGCATAAGCATGAACAGATCATGTCAAGGCAAGCTTACAAGCAACACACACACACACGAGAACACATGTGTACATTCACGCACAGACACACTAAGCCATGTGCCTCAAATGTCATGATTGTGGATGTGTCGCAGGCATGCGCTGACAAGCTGAAGAATGAAATTGCTGACTATGGCTATCCCCCACAATTCCCACCAGAGGAGGAGGAAGAGCAATCCAGCACACAAGAGTCTGACGTGGGCAAGGACAAGTCCAAGGGAAAGAAGGTAGCATTGATCTTTTCTACAGGACTTGACTTGAAAGAAGTTAAAAAAAAAAAAAAAAAATCCTATTCAGGAATTGATTTTGGACTGTAGTTCATCGCCATGAATGCAAAGAAGAATGCCAGCAGTGTTAAAAAAAAAAAAAAAAAAAACCAAAAAAAAAAAAAAAAAAAAAAAAAAATGCTAACCTGATGAGAATACTAGAGAAAATAGACGCCAGCAGTTAACTTTTGTACATGGCACTTGCACACAACTTTAGAAATTTTCACAGGCAGGTCCTTGAGCTGAGGGGTAGCTGACCATGATTGTTACCGACCCTAACATATTTTCCTCTGTGTTCCTGGCCATGCTAAACTGGCAGTCTTGTGTTGTGGTTGAAGTCTACAGTCAGCCACAGTGACATCACCAGTCCCCACAGCTTCTCTCCAAGGTCTGCTGCTCTGTGCCACATTTACTATCACAGTCTTACATGTCTTTGGTGGTTGCCCTCACTCTTTCATGTGTTCAAAATGTTGATTGCATAAAGTCTGAATTACATGATGATCTTAAAGAATGTTAATTGTTATATCAGATTGGCTTTGTAACTTACTGAGTCATTTCCAATGATCACACTGACTTAAAATGAACATTAATTGAGGTGGATTGATTCGCAGAATATTTACAAAAGCAAAATATGTACATAGAAGGAGGCTTTTTCGAAGAGTATTGCATTTCAGATTTGAAAGTTTGAAAAATCAATTGACTTGCTACTAATTCATTCATTCAGTGCTCTTGTCAGTCTTTGTTGTCTCAGAGTGTGTTGTTTCTTTGTCTGTCTTAATCAGAAGAGTGAACTGGATTTAAGAAAGTTTATTCACAAGTGGAACTAAGTTCACAGTGCGATCATAGGGAGCTGTGAGTTATCAATTTACTAATATAAAACAAAGAGTAAACCAAAAGTGTCATTGATAGATACTGTCAGTGCATGAAGACACCTTAAAGTTCAGTGATGCAGTATTGCCAGTTTTTTTTTTTTTTTTTTTAGCAGACTTTGTTTTAAACAACACAGTTTGAATTTCTTAAAGGATATTTTCTGAATGGACATTGACAGCATAAAAATTCACACTTCTATGTAAATTTCACGCATTTCTCTGACTCCTATAACATCTTCATCTTTCCCTGTGCTTATGCAGTAAATGTTAGTACACAAAATTTTGAGTTTGTTTGGCAATTAGGTTCCTGAAAATATGTATTGACTTTGATTCATTTGCATGGAATTGTATAAATTGAGTGGCAGAGTGTGTGCTTGAAAGAGGCAAATTGATGTTTTGCATGTGATGTGCTTGACAGAGGCAAATTGATGTTTTGCATGTGATTTATTAACGTTGACGAGAAACCTTTCATGTTTAACATTCGCTAGTGGTGAGTAACTGAACTAGAATTGCTCACCAAAGTCAAATTTTGATCACTGATGTCAGTGACTTTCTCCGATTGTAGAGGGCTATCTTGGCAAAATCAGCATACGTTGTCATCTTTGAAGCAGTGCATCAGTGGGTTTTGTTTTTGGATTTCAGGGCAAGGTTCTAGCCAAGACAGGAGGCTTGAAGTACCAGTGGCAGATCATGTCGGCCCTCGGACTGGTTGATGAAGAGATCAAGGAGTTTACTGACCCTGCTCATTGGCTGAAGTATTTCCCCCCTCGCCCAGGCTGATCTGCGACGCATGGGAGTCAGAGTAAGGAGTCTGCGTTTGAAAATGAGAGTGGCTGTTCAGTTCTTGGAGAATGATGAGATAGCAGGGAAAACAGAACTGGTCGTCTGCAGTGGTGTAAAGTTCATCGCTCGGTGTATATATATCCCAATGTGTGTATTTGTCAGTCTGTCTGTATTTTTGTCTCTTTCATTCTCTCATTTAGAGTTGCCTTTGTGTTATGCAGGTTGACTGGCGTAGATCCTTCATCACAACAGATGCGAACCCTTACTACGACTCGTTTGTACGCTGGCAGTTCATTCGTCTGAACGAGAGAAACAACTGAAATTTGGCAAAAGTATGTGGATGGGATTGTTACAAAGCAGGATGTGTGTATTCACATGGGGTTAGGATTGTAAAAATGTTTAAAAGCGTTAAGTTCAACATGTAAATTTGAGGAATGTTAGCGTGTTAGTATATTGAAGTAATTAAAAAAAAGAATTATTTGTAAGTTTGGTTGGCTGTTAAAAAAAAACTCTTCATTTAGAACTGTGTTGCTTTGTCAAGAGTTGATGATATGCATTTTGCCTTCTTGCATATGAAGTTACATTTTTTGTAAATATAGATCTTGTATGTGTGAATTTGATGTAATAGCAACAATATCAGTTACAACAAAAAACGTAAACTTTGATAATGAAGCTGGTTGTGAAAGACAACTGTGTTGACAGGTATACCATCTTCTCACCCAAAGACAACCAACCCTGCATGGACCATGACCGCAGTTCTGGTGAGGTGAGTGCTCAGAATGTGAGTAGCATTGTGAGTAAAGCAGCAAACACCAAAAGCTGGAGGTCAGGGTTTGTGGGTCAAAACTAATGAGGTCCATTTTTCATTGAAAGAACTTGAAAATGCAAGGAACACCTACTTAGCAAGGCCAGAGTTCAATGCTTCATTGTTGTTGTTTTTTTTGTCGATTTTCAAAGTTGAACTATTTTTTTAATATCATTCCCATTGTTTAGGTATAGAAGATATTTTCTTCGGCTGTAAGGAGTATATCACTTTCGAAAATGTAAAAGTAATATTGGAAAGTTCTAGAAACATGTAACTATCTTACACCGTCAAAATGTCACATGCTGAAACACTGACGAACTAATGTGAACAAAATGTTTTCGAGACGTTTTTCATAGCACCATCAAGAAAACACCACATGCAGAAACATTGACGAAACAGCATCGACAAATCATTACACACACTCACAAATGTTTGACCAGGCAACATCAACAAAAGATCACATGCACAAACAGTTGAAGAAACAGCATCAACAAAACATCACAAGGACAAATGTTTGACCTAACAGCAGCATCAGAAAATCGCGTGCACAAATGTTTGACCTGGCAACATCAATAAGATCAATTGTCAGGTGATGTAGGTAGGTAAAGGGAGAATGGCAGCAAAGATGACTGAACTTGTTCATGAATTTATGAATCGGGGAGGATGGATGGCCAGAAGTGGAAGACAGGCTTTTTTTTTTTTTTTCCAATCAATAGTCATGCAACCACTTCACCACAGCAACTGGTTCTGTGTTTTTCTTTGGGACAGTCGTATGAGTGGCCAATGAATTGCGTGTTCAGGGCACTGAACAATCGAATAGGTTTGGGTCACAGTTCATCAGACTTCTGTGTGGTTGAAAACCAGCTGATCTTACTCTCCCAAGCCATCCGTTTTGTGAATCAGGAGACTTGAACGGCATTTCTTGATGTTTGAGGGTGTGTGTGGAGTGTTGGCCAAGCAGATGCAGCAAGAAAGTTCCAGGTCCGTGCTTCGATTCTTGCAGTCTGTGTGTGTGTGTGTGTGTGTGTGTGTGTGTGTGTGTGTGTGTGTGTGTGTGTGTGTGTGTGCGTGGGTGTGTGTGTGTGTGTGTGGGTGGATGTATGTGTGTGTGTGTGTATGGGTGGATGTATGTGTGTGTGTGTGTGTGGGTGAGTGTATGTGTGTGTGTATGTGTGTGAGTGTGTGTATGTTTTCTTCTCTCTCCTAGATCTTAAACGGTAGTCTGAGGACTGATATTTAGATGAGAAAATATACTGAAATGCCATGTGCAGCAAGAGAGCCAGGCACCAAGGGAGTTGTCCCTGGCAAAATTCTGTTGAAAATCCACTTTAGTAGATGAGTGAAATCATCTGAATACAGGGGAAGGGATGGGAATTGGTAGTTATTTCAATCTCGACAAGCCATCACTGAGATGTGGGTGGAATTTGCTTAAGGGAGATGTGATGATGAAACTATAAGATGCAGTACATGAACTTGATGTGCTGTCCCGATAATGCTTTGATCCTGCAATCATATTGGGGACTTCCTTGCTTATTGTGCAAGGAGCAGAATCTCAGGATGTGGTTTAATCTAGACAAGTAATTAATGTTTAATGTGAGAAAAGTTGTTTTGTGTGTGCAGTAGTATATCGGCACCAAAAATAATTTAATGATCAGGATTGAAATGCCGCATATACTTCAGAAATGAGAATACTGCTGAGAAAATTTCAGACTGAGCGTATGAAAACCTGAATATATCTGTGTTAGCACTTTTTATGTGTTCGTAATATTGTTCATTCCGTGTACCATTTCGAAGGCGCTTTGATGTTGTTCTGCCTCATTTCTTGTCTGCCCTCTCCCCCACCTCCACCCCCACCCACACCACCACCCCCAGACTTGATCTTTAAAATCATCCCAGAGTAAATTTTCCCCAAAAGTTTTGCGATATAATCAGTTGGAAAACAAATACAATTTTTTTTTTTTTTTAACAAATAAGTCCAGTTTTTGTGTCCGCCTCTCCATTAAAGGCTTGGCTTCATTCAACAGCAGCATCATTGTGGTTGGACAGTTCTGGACCATGTATGCACTGCTTCTGACTCTTGGTTTACTGAGATTCAGTGCTTGCGGCTTATATTTACGCAGTAGTATGGCATTTCATGTTGCTAATGCTGATGATGTTGTTACAGGGTGTTGGACCTCAGGAGTATACTCTGATCAAGATGAAGGTCAAGGAACCCTTTCCTGTAAAGCTCAAGTGAGTTTTTTGTTATTTTCTTTTATGTATTTGAGAGAAAGAGAGAGTGTGTGTGTCTGTGTATCTATGCAAGGCTCCTGTTAATCTGTAAATTTTGCCAGTTTCAGCTAAAAGTTAAAATAAGAATATAGGGAAAAACTTATTTTCTGAAAAAATCTGGAGGGAAGAAAAAAAAATAGCAGTGGAATCTATTGCTTGCTTGTTGTTCTTGGTTTGCCAGCAGATGATGCTGATGTGATGAAATCTTGAGTGAATTTTTTGTGAGAGCAGGCAGTCGTCATTTTGTCTACCTCAAAAGCATTGTCATGTCCTGATATCGTGCACTGGCAAGATGCAAAAAAGAAAGAAATGGACGAAAAACTATACATACACATGGTCCTTGTTGGACCCAAAAGTAGACAGTATAACGCTTGATGCTCAGATTTCCAGCTGAATGCACTAGTTTGAAAGCAGATTTCAAGAGTTTTCCAAGTAAGAGGTGGTGGGGAAGTGGGAACAAGAGGACTGGCCCCCCCCCCCCCCCCCCATATATTAAGGAATTTTGCTTTTCCTTGGTTAGAGCCCTGGTGTGTGTGTGTGTGTGTGTGTATGTATTGTGTGTGTGTGTGTGTGTGTGTGTGTGTGTGTGTGTGTGCGCGCGCGCGCTGTGTGCATGTGTGAATGCGCACAGTTTTCATTGTGTATGCATGTGTATGTGTGTGTGTGCACATGCTTGTGTGAGTTATGTATGCAAGTCCTGGATTAGTCTCACCAATAGCTCTTGCAAACACAATGACCATCTACCTATAGTATCTCACAGATGCCAGACATGCACAATGTAGTGATGTTGCCATCAACTCGGGACTTACTTACTTACTTACTGCCCATTATGCCCGGTGGCATGTAGGGCAGCAACAAAGGTCCTCCATTCTCGTCTGTTCTGGGCCAACCTCTGGATGGTACCCCATGTGGTCAACTCGGGAGAACAACCACAATCCACCGACTTCCCAAAGCTGCCAGCAAAGGACCGTAGAATGGAAAGAAGACAGTTGAGAAAGTTAACTCTGGTCATGATTTGAACCCATGACCTCCTAGCCAGGAGTCTATGACTCCAACCGCTTCATGATAGAGGCCATAAAATTTTTGTGTGTGTATGTATTGGTGTGGGCTAGACTGTGGAGCCTAGTGCTAGGTGGTATGTTTTGAGCGCTGGAGCATGTAAGCAGGCGGTAATTTGGGTAAAAGTTAAAACTATAAGAATGTTTGGTTTTGTTTCAGAGGAAAACAATAGAGATAGTTAATATACTTTTCCCTGAAGTTGGAGATGGCTGCCTTAATGCAGGATATAAAAAGAAAATGGTCATACACACAAAACTCCACTCCCTTTGTTGGGTAGATGGGATTAATCCTTGCCTTTCTATACAGTTGGTGTCCACAGCTGCAGGGGTATCAGCCTGCGTACGCAGAAGAAGAAGAAGAAGCTGATATACTTGTGTTTCTGTTTGTGTTTGTCTTTGGGGAACATGATCGTAGTAGGAGTCAGTTGAAGGCAGTATCTGTTTTTGTACCTTGACATGCAGGCCTCTGTCAGGGAAATCGGTGTACCTGGTGGCGGCAACCCTTCGACCAGAGACCATGTTTGGACAGACCAACTGCTGGGTGAAACCCGACATGAAATACGTTGCCGTGAGGATGAAAACTGGGGAGTGTTTGTGTGCACGCAGCGGGCAGCACGCAATATGTGCTACCAGGAGATGACTGCAGAGATGGGAAAGATGGACATTCTGCTGGAACTCACAGGACAGGTGAGAGTGAGAAGAGGGATGGGTTTTGAATCCACAGCCAGGAAAAGGGGTGTGTTTTGTGTCCACAACCAATCTGTTCATGTTCATTTTTTTTTTTTTTTTTTACTGAAACAAGATTTGCTTTTTAGTTGCATCCTTGTGATCGTGTATATTCAGCATGTTTTCTGTTTACCCTTTTTTTTTTTTTTTTTTTAAACATTTACTTAACTGTCAGATTTTAACTTTAAGAGAGGCTTGGGTGAACTTATGACACAGGTTTTTTTTTTTTAAGAATAAAAAAATGGATAAAGATTTAAGTCTAATCTAAACAAATTTTGTATAAAAATCCAATAGTAAATGTGGTTTGCTATGCAATTGGTAGTATGTTGTAGATAAACATCTAGTAAATGAAAACATAATAAATATCTAATAACATAACATAACATAATAACTAATTAATAACAGAACTGATCATGGTGTTCACTCGCCTTTGGCTTGAAAATCAAGAACTGGTTCATAAAACGATTCTAAGTCCCACTTCTGGGCTGTGTCACTGAAAAGGATTGAAGCTAGTGCAAAGAGATCCATACAATCTACACAGCTGTCTGAGCTGTCGTTGACTCAGTGGTGTCTTGGATGCTGAATTTGCCATGACAGTGTGAAAAAGACTGATCCCTCATCACGGTCACTCATTCATTGTCATACTCCATATGAACTGATGGATGATGTTTGCATTTAATTTACGTTCGTATTGAAGCACTGTTTTAATGGCAGCCTCTGTTGCTTTAGCAGATGCTTTCACATGTCAAGTTTTAAAGCTCGAGGCTTCCTGAAATAATACACATGGAAATAGGATATAGAATGAACCTTGACTGGCAAATATGTAGTTAACTTGAGTTAATAATCAATCCACCCAAAGCACCAGTACTTCGACTTTTCTGTCTGCAACTTCCAGGACATTATGGGGATACCTCTGAAAGCACCCCTGACCTCCTACGACACAGTCTACACACTGCCTATGCTGAACATCAAGTATGGCAAAGGCACAGGCATTGTGACCAGTGTGCCCTCAGATGCCCCGGATGACTTTGCCGCCCTGAGGGACCTCAAGAAGAAGGAGGCCTTCAGGCAGAAGTATGGTCTGACAGATGCAATGGTTCTGCCGTTCGAGCCGGTGAGAGCAATGTCATTATTCTTTTTCTTTGTTTGTCTGTTGTTCATGTTCAGCACCATTCATTTTCTCACTGTTTCTTGATTAGTTTTTATCGTGTCTTATCTTACTTTAGTGTGTGTGTCTGATCTAGCTGTGTTTTGAAAAACAAATCGGAGTAAAGGTAATCAGTTCCTGACACCTAAGTTCTCTTGGCTCTGGTGTTTTTTTTTTTTTTTTTTTTTTTTTTTTTTCCCAAAATATAGCAAAACCAGATGCACAGCAAAAGGCTTGATACTTGTTCCCATGGGGAAAGCTGGGAGCTGTTTCAGTAGACATTATATTTCCACCTTCTGGATATTCTGTGCTGTTCATTTCCTCTTTTTTTTTTTTGTAATTGTTGAGTCTCTTTGCTCTGTATTTGTCTTTCTTTTTTTTTTTTGGTTTACTGTTATCCACAGACTTTCTGCATTTGTGGCCTATCTGTTTATTTTTGTTTTGTAGAATCTAACATATTAAAGTTTTTTTGTCTGGTGACTAGACATAAAGAATATCCACATTGTTCAATGTGAACACTTGCTGTCCTCCTGCTGTGTCTATTTGCTCAAAAGGGTTTGAAAAAAACATTTTTTTCTTTGATTTTTTTTTTATACTTCTTTTTGTTCGACTGGGAGGAAATATTAGGGAAATGCCTCTTGCCTTCAGTACCCCATTGTTTAGATTTATCATCTTCAAGGATATCAGTAAATTACCAATCATGCATATGGATTTCATGTAAAAATATATTCGGTACATAGTTTGCTGTCTGATCTGATCTTTTTTAGGATTGAAATTCTTTTCTCTGTGCCGTGACAGCCCAAAAAAGCCTGTTTGGCTGGCCGGGTGATAGTAGTAAAGGTAGAATGAAAATAAAGAATGATAGTTGAAATTGAAAAAAAGATTTTCACGGTAAAATGAGTGATTAAGTGATCTTTAAGATGAACTGTAAAGTGATAATTTAAGATGAACGTCAAAGTGTCTGTTTCCTTTAAAATTGAACGCAAAATGATCTTTAAAGCAAACAATCTTATTATTTCCAACATGATGATTAAGTGATCTCCTCTGATAAACTGGACAGTAAGGTGATTACCTTTAAAATGAATACTGAGTGATTCCAACAAAATAGACAAGACAAGAAAGTGATCATTGAGATAAACAGTAAGTGATATTTGAAATAAACAGTAAAGTGATATTCTTTAAAATAGAGAAAGAAATTTGCTTTAAAATGAACCAGAAAGCAATCTTCAGAATAAATAATGACATGATGTGTGAAGTAAACAGTAAAGTGAGATCCTTTGAATAGGATAATTATCTAGAAGAGGAATGGGAATATATCTTTAAAAACAAGACCTTTCAAACTTAGAGTCCCCACAGAAGAAACACTGAAAGGATCTCATTTAATAAAAATGAAAAAGTAAGTGAATTCGTTCAAAACTGATATTTTATCTTCTTTCTGGAAGTATCTTTGCATTATTTTGTCAGTAAATCCCAGTCATTTGTCAGGTTACTCTCCATTTGTAAGAAATCATTCCGCCTCAGCTACATGTGTGTGTGTGTGTGTGTGTGTGTGTGTGTGTGTGTGTGTGTGTGTGTGTGTGTTCATCTTCACTGCAACTGCTGTACCGAAGACATGAGTTGTCTGAAAGGTCATCACTGAATGAAGACATATTGCTCAGGAATTCCTCGACTTCCCAATGCACCAAATTTGGTAAAGATAGTTAATTTGATAGGAAATGAAGCGAAAAACAAAAAAAAAAGTGAACATGCGCCATGTTGCTGCTGCTAATTTTTTTCTTCTGTTTTCTAGGTGCCCATAATAGAAGTTCCTGACTTTGGCATTCTGTCGGCCGTGACAGCATGTGAGCGCTACAAAGTGTCCAGTCAGAATGACCGCGCGAAAAGCTGGAGGAGGCCAAGGGGGAGGTGTACAAGAAAGGCTTCTACGATGGCATCATGGTGGTCAAAGGTTACGAGGGCCAGAAAGTTCAAGACGTGAAAAAGTCCATACAGAAATTGATGGTTGACAGAGTAAGGGAGTTTTGCAATGAGTGCCCCACACCCCCTTTTTTTTTGCTTGTGCACACACACACATGCACACACAGACACATACAGACACACACACAGACACACACACACACACACACACACACACACACACACACACACACACAGCAAAACTGGTGCTAATAATGTTGCAAGACCAAATGGTGAACATCTTAAATGTACCAGCTGTGTAATCGAAAACAAAAAAAGCCACTCCATGTTATCATAAGTGAATCAAGATGTATGGTTAGTAGTGGATCAGATCAGGAGAACAGTCATCAGCTGAAAGTTTACTGAAAGGAATTATAGATGTCATTGTCATGAAACTGCTAAGAAGATTCTTGATAGCAGCACATTTTGTGTTTCCAGCAACCACATTCATGGGAAAAACCTTGGAATCCTCTCTTAACTTTTGTCTTCCCAAAGTTGTATATTGCTCTGGGCATCAGTGGTCTGTGCTTTATTTGGGTGTAGCACAGAAATGTGTGCTTCAAAACAGAGGTTTTTGCTTTGATGTTAAAAAAATGATCAGTCCCATACTGTAGAAAATTTATCCTCGTCACTTTGTGGGTTAATTGTGAATTGAATTGTCTTGGTCTCTTTAGAACGAAGCCGTGATCTACCAGGAACCAGAGAACCAGGTGATTTCTCGTTCTGCTGACGAGTGTGTGGTCGCCCTTTGTGATCAGTGGTAGGTACTTTTTCTTTTTTCCTTTAAGAAAAATGATTTTGCAATATATCTGTTAAAACGCTAATGTAGGTTATTTTCAAAGCCTTTCTGCATATATAATGCTATGGTTACAGTAGATTTCTCTGTGTGATATTGTGGCTGCATCTCCAGAGGTAGAAAGCATTCCCATATTGTTGCACCAACTGGATTCGGTCTGCATATGTTTTTGTTTGCTGGGTCAACATTCATAACGTTGCTGGTACCAGCTCTCTGGATGCTGTGGGTTTTTTTTTCTTTGTGCACTAAGTGTCCACTGTGCAGGCGAGGTTGGTATTTCGTTTCATCAGAAAAAGCCCTATCTGTCATGACATAAGGCTTAGAGATTTCCTTATAGTTTCTTCTCAAATGTCATTACTGTATTTGGCTGGATGGTCATTCTATATATAAGCAGTGAAGGGAATGGAGTATTTCTGTCACTACATGTACCACTCACAGTGAATCCCTTGTGGAATTGTTCATTAACTGGCATCAGTCCAGCAGCCAATGTGAAGAATGTACAGTTCTTTCTTGCAGTATGTAGATTCTCTTGCTTTCACTCTGGGGTTTGTCCATATCTGCGATTTGAACTGAGAAGCTTTTGTGCTGCCTTCAGTCACTAAACAGAACTACCATTTCCTTAGGGAGACAGACAGACACAATTCTCTCGGCTAATTATGTATTATTGTCAGTGGGTTTGCACCCCAACACTGTAAATGCCCATGTCTGTCGTACACTGTAAACCTGCCCATGCTGTCTGTAATGCTCTTCCAACTGTGCCCTGAGAATTTTCATTGCTGTTGTGCTGATTTTGCCTCCAGTAGATAACAGCATTGACAGCCAGTGTTATTGCCCCCCTCCTCATCCTCCCCGCACTTCATCTGTAACAGAGTTAAATGCCTTTCCATCCATATTCTCCTGTTATTTTGGTCAGTGTTCTGTCTGTGGAAGCCTAAACTTAATGAAAACTGGCTCCAGTGCTCTCACTGGTTAACAACAATGCGTTGACAGCCATTCACATTCATTGACACACTTGGATCAGAAGTACACATTTTAGGAGGTAGGGGGTGAATGGGGTGTGTGTGTGTGTGCAAATGACAAGGTGTTTGGCAGTGATAGGGCCCAGTTTCTTCTTTCTTCAGCTAGAGAGAAAGAAAACGCTTTCATTTGGTCGTTCAGCTTCATGTTTTAAAAAAAGAATCTACTTTTTTTCCTTTCTTACATACATAATTTGTGTGTGTGTGTATGTGTGTGTCTCTGTGTGTATGTGTAACTGTTATCTGTATTTTTTTTTTTTGTTTTGGAGGGATCTTCTCTTATTTTTCATTTTAATCTCATACACTCGATTTCTGTCACCTGACATTAACGATGGAAAATTATCATATGTTAATGAAACCCCAATTCTATACTTAGATTTTGGATTTATTTGCAGGTTTTTGGACTATGGAGAACCATCATGGAGAAAACAAGCAGATGACTGCCTGGCCCAGATGAACACCTACTCAGAGGATGTGCGTCACAACTTCACAGCTACTTTGGACTGGCTGCATGAACACGCTTTGTCCAGAACCTATGGACTAGGTCAGTCAGTGGGCTATATGGGCATCAGCTGCTGAAGAGAAGATAATCTGCTGATGGAAAGAAACTGGAAGACTAATTCAGAAAGCTGCTTTCTTTTAATAAAACATCTTCTCCTATGGAGATAGATTTTAGTATAGTTTGTCATTGTTAGTGTGACCAACATAATAACTTTCTTTTTTTTTGGTACAGTTGTTTTATTGCGACAGAGAGAAAGAAAGAGAGAGAGCACAAGTGAGAGAGAGCATCATTGATTTAAATATAAAGCGAAGAAAATGAGATTTGTGTCACCATGATGTATTGAATTTAAGTTGTCATTAAAGAGGTTGAATTCAGTTATTATCATGCAGACAAAAAATTAATGTGGTCTTAACGACAGAGCCTACTTAGTGCATTGGTTGTGTTCTAGCTGCAAGTGTTTGTTCTGCAGGCACACGTCTTCCCTGGGATCCCCAGTATCTGATAGAAAGCCTGTCTGATTCCACCATCTACATGGCTTTCTACACTGTGGCCCATCTTTTTGCAAGGGGGTGTGGTGGATGGCAGCAAGCTTGGGCCTGCCAACATCAAGTGGGTCATATTTGTTGCTATTGTTTGCTTCCTGGATTGATGGAAGAGACTCTGCAAGTGTGTGTGTTTGTGTGTGTGCTGAAAAGACAGGGTGGGATGGGGGAGGGGTTAGGGATGGTGAAGGGGGTGCTATGTGTGTCTGTATGTTCAGGGTGGGATGGGGGAGGGGGTTAGGGATGGTGAAGGGGGTGCTATCTGTGTGTGTATGTTCATGGATACATGTATGAATATGTGGTTGAATGAGAGTGTGTATGTCTCTGTATATTGTAATATGTGTGAAGCAGACTCTCAGTGTGTGTGTTTGCATGTGAGTGTGTATGTGTGTGTGTGCGCGCGCGCGCGCGCGCCTGTCTTTGTAAAGTCTGTCATCGTCGTTCTTTAAACAAATCACAGTTGTTGACTGATCTTTTCCAGACTTTGCACCGTGACTTGTTAGCATACTGGACAGATTAAGAGTGAGCCAGTGTTTTACTGGAAAGTCACCTCAGTTTCATTTGTAGACACAACCACATGGCAGAGCAAAGTAGTGTTGGGATTCGAAACGAATCAGACATGCCTTGTTGCTAACCTTCATGTAATTGAAAGCTTCATGCTTACTCTCAGCTGGAAGAGCACCATGGACTGAATATTTAAAGGTGCCCTGGTTCAGTCTTGGTGTCAACACTTTGGTATATTCTATTTCTTTCCTTCAAGAGCTTCAACTTAGGTCTAAGGCAAAGGGGCGGGAGAGGGGGGGGTGGAGGGGGCAGGGGGTTTACAAGGGGAAGGGGGGAAAGGAGGAGGACGGGGGATGATGAGGTTAAGGGGAAGGTGGGGGGAGGAAAAGGGGAGATGGGAGAAAGGGAGACGAGGGGAGGAAGAGGGTAGATGGGAAGGAAGTGAATATATAGACATATATTGAACAAACATGTAAGAGGGGTAGGGTGGGTGGGGGGAATGATGACGTTAACTGTGGCACCAAGATGTCTGGTGTTTGGTTTCATTCATTGTATGAATTCCAGGCCATAACGGATTTCTTATTGCTGGAAATGCAGACTGTTGTGTGTCCCAGTTTACGCTGATATTTCCCCCTTTCTTTTTGTTTTGCTAGGCCCGAGCAAATGACCCTGGAGGTGTGGGACTACATTTTTATGCAGACGAACAAGTACCCCAGCAACTGCAACATTGCCAAGTCCACCCTGGACTGCCTGCGGGCGGAGTTTCAGTACTGGTACCCTGTGGATGTGCGCATGTCTGGCAAAGACCTGATCCAGAATCATCTGACCTACTTCATCTACTGCCACACGGCCATGTGGCCCTCTGACAAGTAAACATGGCTTTTGTTCTTCTGTATACCTTTTCCTTTTTTTTTTTTAACCAAAGAGTAACTTCCCTTGGGTGTGTGTGTGTGTGCTCAGGATTTTACCTTTTCCGTTTTTTTTAACCAAAGAGTAACTTCCCTTGGATGTGTGTGTGTGTGTGTGTGTGTGTGTGTGTGTGTGTGTGTGTGTACGCATGCATTTTCAGGAATTATTCTGACCCTAATAAAGAAAGCGTTTTCTTTGAGGAAAAAAAGAGAAGTAAATGCTGTATTACCCCATCAAAACTAAGAGCAAGACGTGCATTATTAACAAGGGGAATGCCATTGTCCCTAGTGAGATGTGGGAGGATTTGTGTCACTAGATTATTTCCTTTCTTCTTCCTTTTTTTTCTGTGGCATATTCCATGCCTTCTTGATAGCATTACTCCCGCTTAGGTTGTTCTGGCATCCCATGCACGGTGATGCTAGGTCTCCTACCCACAGCCCTATACAATGACAGCCCACATTAAGCAGTTGTTATTAGGTCATCATGAGGCAACTTGCCAGAGGAGATACTGCACTGCAGTTCTGGTTGAAGGATTTTCAGTAATTTATAGTTTCCTTGCCTTATGGAACTCTTGCTTTGGAAATTTGCCTTGACATGTCGCTGTGTGTGTGTTCTGCCTTCATTGTTGCTGGTCATCTTCTTACATTTGTGCTTTTAGATCTTAATGGCTTGTGCCTCAGACATTGTTTAGATTGATTGGTCTTTGAAAGCATTTAGTGATATAGTTATTTGTCTCAAATGTCACATTTTCAGTGTCTACCTCTTTTACTAGAGTTCACAGATTTTGAAAGATCGTGTGTGTGTGTGTGTGTGTGTGTGTGTGTGTGTGTGTGTGTGTGTGTGTGTGTGAGTGAGTGAGTGACTTGACGTGGTAGGTTTTTTTTTAAAAATGTTTTATTGAAATGGTTTCAGCCTTGACCTGATCCTGTAAGGCCAGCTGAGGTAAGACGGTAAAGAAAAAAAAAAAAAAGCATGCTGTTGGTATAATCTTACTGTGTCTTTCAGGTCAAAATGGCCGAAGGGTGTGAGAGCAAATGGACACATACTGCTGAACTCTGAGAAGGTAAATATATTGAATTTATTTGTGTTATAGACTAAATGCAGTGTATAGGCAACTTCTCTGCAGAACTTTATCAAACATTTTCTTTTTGACTGGCACTTGCTCTGGAAAATTCTGTCACGTAATGGTCTAGAATCTCGGCCATTTCAGGATTCAGCCACTATTCACAGCTATGAGTCGTCTACATTTTAAAGAAAGAAAAGTCATACACTTCTGTTGCCAAACAGATAGTACCTCAGACCTGGTTTTCATGTTTTCCTTCGCAAGAGAAAAAAGTAACCACTGACCTATCAAAGTTTTGTCAGGTCTACCCAGACTAAAAGAATCATGTGTTTTTATCCTACAGAGCTAGACTTCGTGACTCCCATATCTTGAGATGCATGAAAGTAAAGTCTGTGATTTGTATATAAAATGAACATTCATTGCATTAGGTTTATAGTTTATAGGTAATTTCTCTTTTAACGAGAGATAATAAAGTTTTCTGAATCTGAATATCTCTGCCAAGCTTACCAAGCAGATGCATCCAAAAATCCAAAAGTAGATTAGTTTTGACAGTATAAGAGACTCCAGGCTGTTGGCATCTGACTTGATTAGTTCTGTTGGAGTGAAAGGAGACACTGTGCTTCTGTGGGTATCCAAGAATTGTATGGGGAAAAAAAAACTAACAATACAGTAAACTGTACACAGGACAATTGTTATGATGAGGATATGGGCTATGTTAGGATTTTGTAAGAATTGTTATCAGTGATTTCTCAACAATTTTCTTCCCTGCAGATGTCCAAATCAACAGGCAACTTCCTGACTCTGACTGAGGCCATCGATAAATTCTCTGCTGACGGTGAGTAGTTGAGCATAACTACTTGTTGGATTGTCACACCTGTGCACCTGCACCTTCGGGTACATTGTATACTTCATTTTACAACAAATACACTTGCTGCTTCACACTATTACAATTATGTAAATGGTGCAAATCTTGTGCAAGCGACGTTTTCTTCTTTTTTTTTTTTGCTCTTTGTGTGGAGGTTTTGTGGAGGTGGAGAGACAGCAAGAATGGGTTTGTGTTGTTGAACGTTTCAACATGATCAAGTGATTGCAATGTCATCATGCAATACAAATCATTATTCAAAGAAAATCATTCAGCTTTTAGCTAATAACTTAAGATGAAAAGAGTTTTTTTAACACACCCGTTTTTTTTTTAAAGGTACTCAAAGATCTAATGAGAAATACTTTTCCAAAATGACATGTGAAATGAATCAGATTGGCGTATTTTTAATTTCACATCAGACCAATTTTGCCAAGCTTTGTAGGTGGCGTGAAGATTGAACAAACTTCTTCCCTTGATATCCCATACGTGGAGTGAGGGCACACACTGTAGTTGGGTTGTTGCGACAGGCATGCGGTTTTCTCTGGCGGATGCTGGAGACACGGTGGAAGATGCCAACTTTGTGGAGAAGATGGCTGACGCTGGACTGCTCCGTCTGTACACCCTGCTGGAGTGGGTCAGAGAGATGGCCACCCAGCTGGATAGCTTGAGGAGTGGACCGCCCGAGTCCTACACCTTCAACGATCGTGTCTTCGTCAGGTGAGCTGTTGGTGAGAAGTCCAAGGAAAGACTGCAGGTGTTTTTGCCTCACTGTGTTTGATGACGTTGCATGTGTGTTTTTAGAAAACTGTCTGAATATGGATTGCAAGTGGAATTTCAGTTCTCCCCCTCTTTGTCTTTCTTTCTGTCTCTGTAATTTAAATGACAGTGTACACACTGTCATGTATTTGTTTGTTTTTGTTTGATTGTATTCAGTTGAGGTAATTTCAGTGTGAAATATATTGAACTACAATTGCATCACACTTTTGGAGGGGAAACTAAGAACTGGATACCAGAGTCGGATAATAGTCTGCTGTGATGCTCTTTTTCTTTATTTCTATACATCCTTGTTTAAACTTGGGTTGTTAATGCGTGTCCATGACAGATTTTTAAGGTGGTGATGGCGGCTGTAGGTGCTTGCATGTGCATGTGCACAGGTGTGTGTGGGAAGGGAGGCAGAAGATTAGAGCTAGGAGAACAAACTTGATAAAACCCAGGTGTGGAGAGACTTTGTGGACAGTCCCTTCACATAGATGTTTTGACAGGCTAAAGGCCTTATGTCATCAAAACAAGCATATGCAGCATTACCTTTTTAAAAATTTAAAAACTACAGAGGCGAGTATAATGGTACTGCCATGAGCACAGGAGAATATTCATTAAGGTGATAAGAAGGATCAAGAGGTGCTCTTGACCCATACTTGTTATGAAAATAAGAAATTTTTCTCCTGCGTTTGACTTGCTTTGAACCAAGTGTGCAGAATTTGGTGATAAGCAGGAACAGTGTGAACTGTCCATACGCTGCTGTAACATTATGGAAAAGAACAATAACAACAACAACAGCTTGTAGAGTCGGAGAGGAATTCTTGTTGCTTTGGTGTTGCAGTGAGATCAACCAGGCCATTGAGGACACCCAAACCATTATGATAACTTCATGTTCAAGGAAGCCCTGAGGACCGGAGTGTTTGAGTTCCAGGTAGGTGTGTGTGTGTGTGTGTGTGTGTGTGTGTGTGTGTGTGTGTGTGTGTGTGTGTGTGTGTGTGTGTGTGTGTGTGTGTGTGTGTGTTGTGTGTGTGTGTGTGTGTGTGTGTGTGTGTGTGTGTGTGTGTGTGTGAAAACAAGAACAATTCTTTATTGACGTCACCTTTGAAAGATACTTGGCACAAAACAACAACAACAACAAAAAAGTGCTTTGATTATCATTTTTGCCTGGCTTTGAATGCTAATATTTTTTGGTGTTCCTGGAGTTTAATAGAGTACTTGTTTTGAAGTGGTTGGCACAAAATATTCTTTACCAGGGTCATCTGTTATATCTCTCTCATCTGTTCTACTTGTATCTTTAGTTTTGTTCTTAAGTCATAAAGTATTCTACAGTTATCTTAAAAATGAAATTCGTCTTCTATTTCATTACATGCTGTACAAAATCTTTAATTTCGTGGTATGTGTGTGTGTGTGTGTGTGCGCGTGCGCACGCACACGTGTGTGTGTGTTGTATTTTCAGGTCCCAGTTTCAAAACAGAATGATTTCAGTCTACTCATTGATGAGGATGGTCTCCTATCATTTCAGTAACTGTGTTTCAGACTTCAAAATAGATATTTTGACTTTGTTAGATGGTAGGCAGACAAATCTAAGTCAACTGCCTCACCTCACCAAAATTAGATGATAGCCATTATTCACTGTTGACTGTTAGCCTGGATCTTTGTCAACTTTCACTAAACTAATTTATGTTATTTTTAAGAGTGTCAGCCTACCTTTATCATCCTTCAGCCTTAAATTATCAACAGAGTTTAATGTCTGATTGGTAATTCCAGTCTTGTTCAAGCACAAGATTTACTGCTTGAGTAGCCGTGATAACCTATCATCCCCACATTCAGTTGTTAAAATCAGTGTTGCAACCTAGACAGATGCACTGCATTAGAGTTTGTCATTATTATTCAACACACAGTTCATGAAAAAAAAATCTTGCTTGGTTTGTTGGCATTATCAGGGGAAGCGAGACAAGTACCGTGAGGTGGAGAGTGAGGGCATGCACCGTGAGCTGGTGCTACGCTTCATCGAAGTGCAGGCCCTGCTGATGGCCCCCATCTGTCCACACATGGCTGAGCACATCTGGGGGGGCTGCAGAAGGTCAGTGCCTCACACACCCTTCTTATGGCAGTGTTGTATACATGCTTCTCTTGTCAGTGTTGCACACACACAACTGCTGTCAGTATCATCATCCACTGTCATTGTCACATGCACCGTTCTGCTGTCTGTGTCACACACACACTCTTCTGCTATCAGTGTTGTGCACATCCTTCTGTTGTCTGTGTCATACGCCCGTCTGCCAGCAGTGTCACATTCCCTTCTGCAGTAAACATTACACCATCCTGCCTGGCTTCTGTTGTAGGTATGATATACACCCTTCTGCTGTCAAAATTATGCACCATGCACACACACACACACACACACACTTCTGCTGTCGGTGTCACACACACACACACACACACACACACACACACACACACACACACACACACACACACACGACATATCCCTCTGTATTACTACCGCTTCCCATCAACTCTAAAAGTACAATTGCTATTCACAAATCTCAGTGGAAAATTAGCCTTTAGAGTTGCGACCTATATTTGTGGAGCTGTAAAACTGAGATGCCAAACTACATCTTGATTGAAATGTTTTGTTACTCACCATGTATACAATTTTGAATGACCATTTCTCCTGTCCGTATAGGCCAGTTGGCCGGAAAAGACTGATTAAAAATTATTGTCATTGTTATTGTTATTATTGTTACACACACACACACACACACACACACACACACACACACACACACACTTGTGCTGTCAATGTTGCACACACACACACACACGCACACACACACACACTCTTCTGCTGTCAGTGTCGTGCACGTGCGCACACTCACACACACACACACACACACACACACACACACACACACTTCTGCTGTCAGGGTCTTACACACCCTTAAGCTGTCAATGTCTTGCACACCCTTCTGCTGTCAGGGTCTTACACACCCTTAAGCTGTCAATGTCTTGCACACCCTTCTGCTGTCAGGGTCTTACACACCCTTAAGCTGTCAATGTCTTGCACACCCTTCTGCTGTCAGGGTCTTGCACACCCTTAAGCTGTCAATGTCTTGCACACCCTTCTGCTGTCAGTGTCTCTCACACCCCTTAAGCTGTCAATGTCTTGCACACCCTTCTGCTGTCAGTGTCTCTCACACCCTTCTGCTGTCAGTGTCTTGCACACCCTTCTGCTGTCAGTGTCTCTCACACCCTTCTGCTGTCAGTGTCTTGCACACCCTTCTGCTGTCAGTGTCTCTCACACCCTTCTGTTGTCAGTGTCTTGCACACCCTTCTGCTGTCAGTGTCTTGCACACACCTTCTCCTGTCGGTATCTTGCACACCCTTCTGCTGTCAGTGTCTTGCACACCCTTCTGCTGTCAGTGTCTCTCACACCCTTCTGCTGTCAATGTCTTACACACCCTTCTGCTGTCAGTGTCTTGCACACCCTTCTGCTGTCAGCATCTCGCGCACACCCTTCTGCTGTCAATGTCTGGCTTTCCCTTCTGCTGTCAGTGTCTTGCACACCCTTCTGCTGTCAGTGTCATGCGCACACCTCTGCTGTCAGTACCTTGCACACCTTCTGCTGTCAATGTCTGGCTTTCCCTTCTGCTGTCAGTGTCTTGCACACCCTTCTGCTGTCAGTGTCATGCACACCCTTCTGCTGTCAGTACCTTGCACACCCTTCTGCAGTTGGTGCCTTGCACACCCTTCTGCTGTCAGTGTCTTGCACACCCTTCTGCTGTCAGTACTTTGCACACCCTTCTGTTGTTGGCATCTCTCACACCTGCTGTCAGTTTCTTGCACACCCTTCTGCTGTCAGCGTCTGTCACACCCTTCTGCTGTCAGTGTCTTGCACACCCTTCTGCTGTCAGTGTCTCTCACACCCTTCTGCTGTCAGTGTCTTGCACACCCTTCTGCTGTCAGTGTCTCTCACACCCTTCTGCTGTCAGTGTCTTGCACACCCTTCTGCTGTCAGTGTCTCTCACACCCTTCTGCTGTCAGTGTCTTGCACACCCTTCTGCTGTCAGTGTCTTGCACACACCCTTCTCCTGTCGGTATCTTGCACACCCTTCTGCTGTCAGTGTCTTGCACACCCTTCTGCTGTCAGTGTCTCTCACACCCTTCTGCTGTCAATGTCTTGCACACCCTTCTGCTGTCAGTGTCTTGCACACCCTTCTGCTGTCAGCATCTCGCACACCCTTCTGCTGTCAATGTCTGGCTTTCCCTCTGCTGTCAGTGTCTTGCACACCCTTCTGCTGTCAGTGTCATGCGCACACCTCTGCTGTCAGTACCTTGCACACCCTTCTGCTGTCAATGTCTGGCTTTCCCTTCTGCTGTCAGTGTCTTGCACACCCTTCTGCTGTCAGTGTCATGCACACCCTTCTGCTGTCAGTACCTTGCACACCCTTCTGCAGTTGGTGCCTTGCACACCCCTTCTGCTGTCAGTGTCTTGCACACACCCTTCTGCTGTCAGTACTTTGCACACCCTTCTGTTGTTGGCATCTCTCACACCTGCTGTCAGTTTCTTGCACACCCTTCTGCTGTCAGCGTCTGTCACACCCTTCTGCTGTCAGTGTCTTGCACACCCTTCTGCTGTCAGCGTCTCTCACACCCTCTGCTGTCAGTGTCTTGCACACCCTTCTGCTGTCAGTGTCTCTCTCACACCCTTCTGCTGTCAGTGTCTTGCACACCCCTTCTGCTGTCAGCGTCTCTCACACCCTTCTGCTGTCAGTGTCTTGCACACTCTTCTGCTGTCAGCGTCTCTCACACCCTTCTGCTGTTGGTGCCTTGCACACCCTTCTGCTGTCAGTGTCTTGCACACCCTTCTGTTGTCAGCATCTCTCACACCCTTCTGCTGTCAGTGTCTTGCTGTCCCTTCTGCTGCCAGTGTCTTGCACTCCCTTCTGCTGTCAGTATCTTGCACACACCCTTCTGCTGTGAGTGTCTTGCTGTCCCTTCTGCTGTCAGTATCTTGCACGCACCCTTCTGCTGTGAGTGTCTTGCTGTCCCTTCTGCTGCCAGTGTCTTGCACTCCCTTCTGCTATCGTGTCAAACACACATTCTTCTGTTTCCTGTGTCTCATGCACCCCTTATACTGTCTTTAGTAAGCCGATGCATTTTCCTGTGTGCATTGTGGTGACAGTGATGTCTCCTGTGAGTATAGATGTAAATATTTGTTGTGCGCATGGTTTTGACAGAGATGGCTTTTCTGTACACAGATGAAGACTGGTTCGACAGGGGAGAGCATTATGCATGCTTCGTGGCCAGTGGTGGGCCCTAAGGATACAATGTTGATCCAAGCGTCGGAGTATCTAATGGATGCTGCCCATGAGTTCCGTCTTCGCTTGAAGACCGTTCTGAATCCTGGCAAAAACAAGGTGAGATCAGTTGATGTTAGAAAGGTGCAAACTAAGTAGAGATTGTAAGCAAGTCAATAGTATTAATTTCAAGGAAGACAAAAACATGATAACAATGATTTCATCGCAGTTATTGGAACTAGTACCAACACTACCATGACTGACACACCTAAGATCTCTTGGTGCTGTTGCTGCTTTCTCTGAAGGTGACTACTTTGAAAATTTGCCTTTTTTTTTTTCTTAAATCTCTGCCATTGCCTTTGACTCAAAGATGAACAGTTCCTGGGTCAGGATGAAAGATTGTGTTAAGACTCTTCCCAGTGCTGTGAGTGGGTGACAATGACCTGTTCTTCACCCAGCAATCTGCATTGGGTGTTGCATGCTGTTCTGTGATTTTCTTGTTTGTTTTTTGTTGTTGTTGTTGTTGTTGTTTGTGGTTTACTAGGCACACATGCGTTTCAGGAAACTGCATTACTATCATTAGTATTATACATCTTTATTTTTTTGTAACAAAGTTAAGCATTTGAGGTGAAAATGTTATCTAGTAAATGAAAAGTTAACACTGTTGTGACTGTGCTTGCCACTTTGAAGCTGTGTGTTTTGCTGTTCTTATCTTGCCACAACAAAATAGTGAAACTCGGTCAAAGAAAAAGAAGAAAAAAATCTCTTGTCATCATAAAAGTGGGAATGGGGGGGGGGGGGGGGGGGGGGGGGGGGAGGGGGAACCAAATGTTATCAGGTTTTCATCCATGTAACGGAGAGAGCTTACCCCTTAGGCATGACTATTTTTTTTAGATGAAATGCGGAGTTATCTGGTTAATCCCTTCTGTGATCTCAGGCGATCCCAGAGTGTCTAGTCAGTGGCCATCAAGGCATAAAAGCTGAATCAGCTTGTGTATTAGAAGAAATAACGCAAGACATGTTTGCTGCAGATCATGATGTGTGCATGATTTTCCTGACTTGGAAACTAGAGACTGAGAGAAGGGTTTGAGAGAGAGAGAGAGAGAGAGAGAGAGAGAGAGAGAGAGAGAGCAAGTGGAAATTCATAGAATCAGTTACGTATTTACCAGAAGACAGAAACCAAAATTGATAATGGGTCTTTGAAAGCTGTCAAGAGTGATGTAAGGCGGGGGTGTTCATTGAGAGTAAAAATGGAAGCTCCCGAAGCATCTTTCTCCATGGGATGAGTCTTTATAACAATGCTCTGTTCGTTCAACAGTATGCTTGAATCATATTGTGTGACATCTCCATTTCATGAGGAGGTATCTTGCTGGCTTTTGCAGAAAGCCTCTCCTCCTACTCATGGAACGATCTGGGTGGCGAGAACCTATCCACCATGGCAGAGCACTGTTCTGACGACCCTGAAGGGTCTTTCCACAGTGAGTCTTGCTTATCTCCCTTTAATGGTCATCCTGTTTGTGGCTGTGTCGGACCAGGTCATCATCTTGTTTTTCTTAGGAGCCTTGAAAAGACAGAGGGAAAGAAAAACAAAGAAACAATCAAACTGAAGAAAAGGGAAAAAGACGGGTAAACAGGCTGTTGTACAAACAAGCAAGCAAAGAAACAGTAAACTGACTGACTGACTAAAAGACACATTTTTAGTGTGCGTGTATGCGCTTCATGACATAAAGCATCATGGTCAGACTAAAGAAAAAAATATCTCCCTTTAGTCTGAATTTGATGGTACAGATAATGCTTATAATGATTTGTAAGGGGAACATGCCTTTTATCCTGAATATCTCTTCCTGTTTTGTCTCTTTCCTTCATTTGACCCTAAACTGGAAATGGAAATATCAGTTTGTGCACATCAGTTTACAAAAAAATGGTGCTTCATACAATGTGGTATAGTATATGCAGTATTAATGTTCCAACCAGTTTCTCTGTGTTTCTTAGTTTACCTGTTTACAATAATGCCATCAGTTTTACAGTTTGCATGCTCTGGTAATTATTCAGTGATTAATCATGTTTAGATGAGAAGCCTTCCGCTTTGTAAATGGAATAACTTACAAGCACAGAAATTGTGGGGGAGCAAAGTTTGTTTTCATATAGTCCCATATCTGAGTTGGTGACTTGAACAGAATCAGCCCTGAGGTCTGGGCTGCCCTGAAGAAAAGGCAGAAAAATGAACCATGCAGTAAAATTAGGGATCCCAAAAGTCCCAGAGCAATAACAATGCACATTCGACGTTATGAAGCAAGTTGTACAATGGAGATCAGCATGACAACATGGTCCTAAGTGAAAAGTATTTGTCAGAAGCATGTGGACCATACATGCTGTTCAAAGTTGTATCATGAGTTGACTGGTGCATTGACCGTCTTGTTGGGAGCAATCTCATTTGTCATCTGACATGAGAAAGCTGAATCAGACATGTCAGTATATGGTGCTGGGGCGGAAACGCACAGCAAAGTTGTTAGGGAAGATGTGCTATTCGGTGTACGATGTATGTGATTGCAGCCCAACCAAGGACTACCTGACAACAAAGTGATCTCCAGTGAGCTGAAGAAGAAGGGGGAGCTGCAGAAGTACATGAAGAAGGTCATGCCTTTCGTGCAGGGTCAAGGTGAGGTCAAAGGCCACTGGTCGCTCCACGTTTCACCGTCTGTGCTCAGTCTGTCGCTTCCTTTTACCTCTTTTCATTGATCTCGAAATGTTGACGGGATAAATGGAAAAATGTCAGTCAGGAATGTGAAATTTGCATGTGTAAAGCAGACTGTGGTGTTATGAAGACAAGTGGTAAATGGACTTCATTTTAAGTCAGATATATGGTTATAGTGGTGTCGCTGTGTGGGTTGCTCTCTCGGCCACAGTTTCTGACACATTTACTGTGTCATGTGATTTATACATTAAACTATGATGGGATAAAGGGTATGATTTTTGTAAAAGAGATTTTCAGAAGGTAAAAAAAACATTGAAACGGAACAATATGCATAAATTTCATTCTCTGTGTAGTCTGTTTAAAACAGGGGAGGAATGAAGAGTGCAGTGATATTTCTCAGGACAGATATTTATGCTGTTCGATTGCATAATGTGAATTCCTTTCCCTGGTTTTTTATTTTTAGACATGCATAAATATTCATTCATTATGGTTTGTGAGATGAGCATCAGACCTGCAAGTTCAGTAAAACGTATTGTGCTGTGATCAGCATGTTTTGAATGAAGGTGTTGAGTTTTTAAACTGTGTTTGTTTTTGCGCAGGAAAACTTTGCACACCATGGTCCAAAGGGCGCTGGAGCTGACGGTGTCGGAGTTTGATGAGATTCAGGTTCTGGAGACTAACCTGAGCTACCTGAGAAACACTTTGGAGGTGAATTCTGTCATCCTTCTGTGGGATTCGTGAGGTCTTATAAATTGCCTACATGTAACAGCTTAGACATGACTTTGTCTTTTTGATTGAGGTACATAAGATCTAGTTGCAAAGCATTCAGCGCCTACCTTGTGCTGAAGAGACCAGACTAAGTGACAAACTCGTTCATTTTCATTGTCCTATTTGTTTGTGTCTTGCCTGAAGAAGACCTAAGAGGTCGAAACGCGTCGTGTTTTGTCTTCTGACTCGTTTGTCCATGTTTCTCTTGGTGGGTTCGCTAACATTTATTTAAGATTTGAGGTACATAAGCCAGAAAGCCATTCCTTGTTAATTAGTTCATTCAAAGTGGAAGTTCAGTGTGTTAAATGACTGGCAAAGCAAGTGTGTAGGCCAGAAGCAAGTTAGAGCTGGCTGTATCTTGAAGGCTGATGTTTATTCTATCTTACTAATCAGTCCCTGCCAGAATCAGATGAAGGCTACTGGTAACAGCAAGCCCTGGTGGGTGATGGAGAGCAGTTTTTTTTTTTTACTTGTTACTAGGTATGTGAATAACCTCTGGACTAAGAAGAGAATGATTGTACTGACCTGCTTTAAAGACAACACATCCAGACTTGTACATGTTATGGGTGTGTACTGTGGATCCAGTGTTACGTTGTGATTAGCATTTGTGTGTGTGTGTGTGTGTGTGTGTGTGTGTGTGTGTGTGTGTGTGCCTACCTGCCCACATTCTGTCTTGATAGATAATTAAATATAAAAACTTCTAATTAGCTAGACTAATGACTTCTGCCCTGTGCAGAAAAATGACGGTGTTTTGTCTAGGTGGGCTTCTCTATGCTATATGTTTTGTGCGAGCCTTTCATTAAAAGACAAAGTACCTGTCAATAAGAAAATGAATGTTGCCAGTACAGGGTTTTAGTGCTTTCACTCCATAGCATCCTTTTCGTCTTCTTTGTAAATATCTATAATTTTTGGCAGGTCTTTGCAAAGTGGCTCTGTTTGAAACAAACATCCCTTTTTTTTTTGTATAAATGGTTGTCTCCCCTGTTATAGTGTCATGGCTGTGCCCATTATGGTGCAAAGATCAGACAGAGAGACCTGCTGTGTTCAGGTCATGTTGGCTAGTATGTTGGCAAGGTATGCCAGGTTGTGTTTCTGTCTTGATTGGAGTGAATGGGAGAAAATGTATTATTGACGGATTAAAGGATAACGATACATAATGGGACTAGTGAGGGAAAAGGGTAGGGATGCATAATTCTAGTCGGTGACTCTTCTGTCTTTGTTACAGACTGTATCTTGATGTCAGTGCATGTGCACATGTACAGGGATGGAGGGAGGGGGTAAATGGATATGATGTGTGTGCTTGTTCTGGTTGTACTTTCTGATGCATGGAAAGTCTCTGAGGCATGCGATGAATGTGGAAGTTGTGCACTAGGTGTATGTACACACATGCACAGCGTGTGAAAAAGTGATGAAAGCTGTGGAAGGAGAGGGCTGTGCAGAGAGGATGATGGGGGGAAGAAGGATGGATGATGATGCTTGTTGTTTGTCCTTTTCTCACACAAGGTTGAACTTTTGTGAGCATTTGTTTTTTTTTTCTGTTTGTGTGTGTCTCCATATTGTGCAGTGTGTGTGTGTGTGTGTGTGTGTGTGTGTGTGTGTGTGTAGTGTTTTCTGTAAGTATTACAGGGCTCCCATTGTTTTTGTAAATTGGTGGATTTCGGCGAAAACTAAAACTGAAAACTGCGAGAAAAAAAAAAATTTGGAGAAAAATCTTAGGGGCAAGGAATTTTTTGTTTAAAACAGTCACTCCACAACTTGGAGTTCTGGTCGCATGCCTTGCATGCTGGCAGACGTCACTGAAGTCAAGAAATCTCATGTTCATTATGAGAGCAGCTATTGTATTTTGCCTCAGTGGTTTAAGGCCTTGAAGGCAGGCTGATAAAATGCTCCCACATTGTGCGATGGCAGGACCCTGCAAAAATGAAAGACTGACAAAGGCTGTGTGACTAATTGGTCATGGTTATGTTTGACCAAAAAGTTGAAAACATCCAGATTGTAATCAGATCACACTAATGTAAAAAACTTTCAAATATTTTTCAAGGTGTGGAAGGGCATGTTTGCCAGACCCCCCCCCCCCCCCCCCACCACCCCCACCCCTAGAATTTCAGGGATTTTTTGCTTTCCCCCAAAGGGAGCCATGGTGTAATGTGTGGGTGTGATGACATGATGAAATGCTTGATCCTGTTTGTGATTGATGACAGTTGGAAGGTCTGGAGGTGCGGTTCTCTGAGGATGCGGATGAAAAAGTGAGAGACGACTGCTGCCCTGGCAAGCCTTTCATCAGCTACCGCACTGAGGGGGGGGGGACTGACCTTCGTTTCTGTCTCTCTGTTGTATTCAGAACATGTGCCTCAGATGCTTTGCCTGTGGGAACAGTATGTGTTGATTATGGAGAAACAGGGCCCCAGTAGTGAAGCACATAAAAGACTGGACTGATGTTGTATCTCTGCCTTGTTGTACATGGCTGGGGACCTAGGGCTGTGATGATCCCTGAGGACTCAGGGGTTGCTCAGGGCATGTTCATGACTGGAATTCATTGGACACTGAAATAACTGACAATTATTAAATATGTCTTGTTTTGTTATCAAAGAAAAATTCTGCAGTATTTATTTTCTTGAACAGGTGCAGTATTCGTAGGAGACAAAAAAAAAAAAAGTAAGAAATACATTGTTTTTGTAGTAAGGAAACATCGTGTAGTGAAAACTGTTATGTGGTAGGGTTTCCAGCATTTGAGGGAAGCCTTTAGTAAAGCAAGCAGTGTTTGTGTGATTTGCAGCCCACCGTGTGTGTATTCATCTGGTAAACCAGCAGCAGTGCAGCGGGCTGTTTGAAGTCTTCATGCCAGTGTTCGAGGGGGATGTCACCGCCAAAATCGCTGCTCGCCTCATGAAGGGAGAGAGATCCAAAATCAAAGGTTAGTCAGTCATGTTGAAGTGAACTGTCAGATGATTGATTTAGCCAGTCATGTTGAAGTGAACTGTCAGATGATTGATTTAGCCAGTCATGTTGAAGTGAACTGTCAGATAATTGATTTAGCCACTCATGTTGAAGTGAACTGTCAAATAATTGATTTATCCAGTCATGTTGAAGTGAACTGTCAAATAATTGATTTATCCGGTCATTTTGAAGTCAACTGTCAAATAATTGATTTAGCCAGTCATTTTGAAGTCAACTGTCAAATAATTGATTGATTTAGCCAGTTATGTTGAAGTGAACTGTCAATAATTGATTTAGCCAGTTATGTTGAAGTGAACTGTCAAATAATTGATTTAGCCAGTTGTTTTGAAGTGGACTGTCAAGTAGTTGATTTGGATGTGATTTGTTGCTCACATTTAATAGCATGGACCAAATCAAATCCAATTTGGTGGGACAAAGTCCAATCACGATTTCTCCCAGGATAAACCCTGATCCAAATTTTATTACTAGAGTTAAAAATTTCTGTCAGGACAAACTCCAGGTGGAGCTTGTGTTGGGCAAAATCTAGCTCAGTTTACGTGAACTTAGCATATGATAGGGTACTACTGACGCCTGTTTTTAATGTGAAGTTCATTTGCTACATAGCTAGACATCAGCCCAGTTGTTATTTGCTTGTGTACCTACTTTATGAGTCACCCAGCATGTTCCCTGAAAAGCAGATATTGGGTCGATCAGTTCATTTCACTTGGGTTCGTACTTTTCTGTGGATTTCAGAGAAATATGAAATGAAGCAACTGCCTCTGAAAATAATATTTTTTGATTTTTGTGGAATAAAATTCAGGGGGTGTGGGTGTGTGGGGGGGGGGGGGGGGGGGGGGGGGAGTAGTGGGAGAAAAAAAAATAGTGAGGGTGTAATCCACTGAGCACTCGTTGTGTTTTCATTATATTGGCAGATGGCAGTGACATAAGGAGATCTATGTGAAGTTGTTTGTGAGAGAGCAGTTGCCATTGTTTCTGTCCAGCTGAAGGCAGAATGATATCATGCTCTTGATGTTGTGCTTCGGCTGGACACTGCAAAAGTGAAAGAGTTTGACCAAAACTGCATGAACTAGTATTTCTGGTCATTGTATGAGCAAAAATTGGATGACACACCACTTAATGCTGAGATTTGTGTCGTATTGTGCCATTTTGAATGCAAGTTTCACATTTTTTCAGATGGGTGCGAGTGGAATGGTGGGCAGATGAGGAGGTGGGGGGATGAATTTCAGGGATTTGTCCTTGACAAAACATGACGTGTTTCGACCTCTTAGGCCTTCTTCGGGCAAGATAAAGAACACTTGGGACAATCAAAATGAAGAAAGAGCAATCATTTATCTGAAAGAAGACCTTAGAGGTTGAAACGCATCATGTTTTGTGATTTGTTTGTTCATGTTTGGTGGATTTATTACATAAGTTTTTAAGGATTTGTTTAGATTTCCGCCTGCAGTCGCCTCACATTGTTACTAGCTAGGATTAGATTAGTCAGTTCACCGGTGGGGGGAGGTAGTGAGGGAGGGGTGCTGTAGTAACTTTAACTTTTATCAAACTTTAACCTTTATGTGAGGTCACTTTTGACCGTACGCTTCTTGTGATGCGGGTCTCTCTTGGCCCTTACATTTTACAGAGGCCCTGTCTTTAGAGAGAGTGGGTCTTTGAAGATCTGTTTGATTGGCAGAAGCGAGACACAGTAAAGCCTCTGCGAAATGTACAGCACGCAGGAAACCTGCATTGTTGGGAGTGTATAGTGTGTAGTCTGTAAAGATTATAGTGTTTGGGTTTTGTATGTTCCATAGTGCCAGCAGCATGATGTCTAAAGTACATGAATTTTTTCCTCTTTTCACTCCAAAAAGGAAAAAAGAAATTGAGAAAAATTAAAAATTTGAATGGCAAGATGGTAAATAGGTTTTTGACACATAGGCAAATTTCATTTTGAATATTGTAAGAAATTCAAGAGTTGTTTTTTTTCCATTTAGTGTCTCTAAGTTGTGTGCCACCCAGAAAATGCTACAAAGGTCAAAGTGTAAATCAAGTGCAGAGAACAGCTTAGATTGCGAGGGGGATTTGAGGACAAGATTACTTCCTCCTCCTTCATTTAAGTCGGTTTTTTGTGTCCATGTTCTCAAGCTGTCCAGTCACTGAACTAAGGTATATGATATGCTGAAAACAGTTTTACAGCTTGAATTTGGTTGCAGCTGTCGTTGGTTACAAACAGTGGTTAGAATGACTGTATTAAATTAGACTGTCTAGAAGATCCTTGGTGCAACAGGCAGAACTGAACAAGAATTGCCCATGAATGCAAAGGCAGATTGCCATGAAAACAACAACAACAACAGAATAAAAAGTTAGACTTTTAGTTTCTATCATTGAAATACAATAGTTTGCAAAAAAAAAAAAAAAAAGAAAGGAGAGAAGAACATGTGTAGGTGATGAATTCTTCAGTCCATGAAATTTTGACCAAGTTATAGAAGTAAGAGTGAGGAAAAGAGAAAAGAGGCAGTGACAGAGAATAAAAAAAAAGCTGAGGGTAGAGGAAGCAGTTTTATCTGTTTTTTTTTTTTTCTTCTTTCCTTTTTTTTCACACAGAAGACTAGTATAGCCATTCACTCTGCTGTTTTTGTTGAAGTCATTGTCATTTGAAACATGTCCTTGTGATGGTTGCAGCCTTGTCGTCAGTGAAGCTGCTAAGGTACAAGGACCCCGAAGCAGGGTGGCGATCCATTCCAGAACTGAACGGTTCAGGAGACGGCCAGGTGACAGTCTCTCCCTCTGCTGTGTTCCACATCAACACAGACGCCCAAACTGTGACTGTGGAAGACAATGGCACCACGGTGGCTTTGGGCAGACAGATGGTCTACCAGGTGGCATGATTCAACAGTAGCAAGGACTGCCTTGATTCTGCCTGTGCGTAGTTTTCAGAGCTAGAGGAAGGCAGAGACATTGGTGTGTACACATTCTGAGAAAGGGAAAGGCAGAGTGTGTTTGCAAGTGTGTGCGTGATTTTTGTTGTGTTAGTAATGTTTATCTTTGTGATGTATTGACAGAAACGAAAACGATTTTTGAAGAAAAAGAATGATACTGATAGGAATTTTCCCACTAAAATCAGTTTTACCAAATGCTCAATTGTCCAGACAAATGCCTTTTTCCCACTTGGTGTGAACTACGCTGTTGACAATGAGGATGACCCTTAAAAGAGAGAGAGAAGGGAGCCAAGTTCTAATCCTTGTACAGTTTATCACCAATCTTCCAGAATTACCTCCATTTCTGTAATTGGCTCTCTCTGGGTAAGTTTTGATCTTCAGTTGCAACCCATTATGTAAAACGGGGAGACTGGATGTCCTGTTTTGGACAGATAGGTGTTTCGTAACATTTGTTTCAGTTGGAAAATTTCTTTTCCTCATACTTACCTGTCCAAACAAACACCAGAATTTAACAAAAAGGAGGTGGGATAAAGGAAGCTTACCTTAAAAAAAAAAAGATGGTCTTTGGCAGAGAGACTTTGACGTGTTAACTGAACCTTGCCAACCTCAATGAGAGGCAGTGAAAGCATTACTCCATACTGCGGGTGAATTACAACAGCAGTGTACGCGTGTTGGGGTAAAACTTGGTCCCTGCTGTGTCACAAAGAGCAGTGAATAAGGTTATGGAAACATGTGTACATTCACACTCTTCTCGCTTCTCCTTAATTTTCTTTTTTTGTCCTTATTTTTTAAGGCACAGGTATTATGAAATGAGAGGGAATAAGCGCATTACAAACTGGAAGGTAGGGATTGCAGGTTGCTGACATAGCAACTCCATGTTGAAATCCATGTGAGTCAGTAGTACTTTGCTACCATTTGATCCTCCCAGCAAGATGGGATGAGGTCAGCAGTTGACCAATGCTTTCACACCTGGGGTCAGCTCAACTGATTAATAACCTGGAGGGCTGCATCGACAGACTCTTGAATGGACACTCAACAGGGGAAAAAAAAAAAGAAGAGTACCCACACTCCTACACACTTTTAAAATGCTCCAAGGACCAGAACAAGGTAGGAGTAAAAAAGGCTAGTTTTCCAAGTCCTCGTGTGAAGATTGAAGTTGATCTTCTTCTCTAGTAGAGGACAATTCACTATGAAATGTTGGTGGACAAAATGTAGTTGTAGGTTAAACAGCTTGACCAGTCTTAAGAAGCTGAGTCCATGGACAAAAGGTTGGCCTGGTGGTTGAATTCTGAGTGCAAATACCATGTAGATAAGTCCCATTAGAAAACAAAATTCACAAGGCTCAAGAGGAGAGTAGTGATATGAAACAACTGGTGAGTTTTGGCACCAAGGACCATCTGCCATATCTGTAGAAGATTGGAGTTGTAGCGGTCCATTAGGTGACAAAGAGTCATATAGGTGAAACTTGACTCATCAAAACTGAAGGAGGCTAGAGTGAAGAATCCAGCTCATTGTACGTTCATGAAAAATTTCCCATGCGAGGAAGGAAGGAAGAAGACACACTTGACATACCTTACATGAGGGAAAAGAAAGGCCTAGAGGCATCCTTAGTGACTAAAGGACCAAATATAGTGAGCTGAAAAACACACACACACACAGACACACAGATACAACACACACACACACACACACACACACACACACAAGAAAGCAGCAAGGTGTGTTAGCTCGTCCAGGAAGCAGAGGAACTGGAAATAAAGACTCATCCACAGGAAATTGATGAAGTCAAGAGGATCTTTGTGGAGAGACTGGGTACTGAGCTGTGTGAGGATTAGGACTTGGCTCCCTTCTCTCTTGTTTCTTCATTTGGGTGGTGGTGGTGGTAGTGGGGCATTCTCCTTGTTAAGGTTATAGTTCATGCCAAGAAGGAATAAGGCATGTGGAGAGGGAAGTAAGAGAAAAAAACATGTTTTGTCTGTTTCTGTTCCTTTTTTTTCATTTGTTTTTTTGAAGGAAGGCAATATTGTTCACCCCCTTCCTCTTTCTTCTTCCTGTGCCCCTCACATCCCCATCTTTTAAATTTTAGATAGTAGTCATAACAAACAAAGTCCGGTTAGTCTCACGTCTCTTCACCTGATCAGAGGGAAGCCATGTTTCTGCTTGTTTGAACACATAGGTTAGCTGCTTTTCTGTCGTAGTGATCATTATTTCATGTAGGTTGTACAGCCTTGTAACTTGCAACCTTACCAGTGCATCCAATATATGCTCAAGAACAAGTTTCTTGTTATCATAAATGGATGGAAGGTTTTCAAAATTTCTGGAAATAAAACTCGTTTAGGCCATGATGAGACAGGTTGAAAGAAGGTACTGCCGATGATAACATTGAACTGATGGTGGTCAGTCGTGGTGAAATGACTGACTCGGATTTTGATCTTCAGAATGCTGCTGCTTACGATGATGATAGTAAAGTATGGTGAACACAGCAGACATGCAAGGGCAGTTTCTTCATTCTTTGTTTTGTATTTATATTGGGTATTTTTATTCTGCCAACATGGTTACCTTTCCTTATTCAAACTCGCTTATGCATACATCAGTAGAACATTATGCTAGATGGCATGAAAACAAGTCTCTGCACCTAGCCTTTTTGTTTTGTTTGTTAACCATGAAATATTAGAGACAATATAGTTGAGGTGTTCTCATTTCATCAAAGTCTTATGTGTTGGTCTGAATTTTGAATAAAGATGATAAATTCACAGTAATTTGAACATCTTTATTTTCTTTTCCTTGACAGATAGATCTATGGTATTTCTTTGACAGATAGATCTATGGTATTTCTTTGATAGATGAATCCATGGTATCTGTATATATAAACTATATAAAGACATCACCTCAGTTTAAAAATCAATGCATGATTTGTTGGCAAAGTTGGAAAGGAGCACAGTACATGAATTTGCAAAGATGTAATAGTCCACAGGTTAAAGAGATGTCAAGAGCTTATGTCACAACAGGAGGTTGCAGATAAGATGGGGACAGAAACCAGCCACCATGGTGATGTAGTTAGCATCGCGAACTCCCAGCTGGGAGGTCATGGGTTCGATTCCCATCAAAGCCGTGTGGGATTTTTCCGCCCCAGCTGGCTCCTACCCAGAGCCGACTTTGCTATGGGCTCAGGTGGAAAGACTGGAACCACACAGTTGAGTTCTATCTTCTAATTGGATGTATCACCGAGAGTGTGTTGCTAAAATTTTCTGACTAACACTGCAGGTGTCTGTGTCTCTCAGGGCCTGGTTGACATTGGGATATATAATGAAAGTAAGCGTAGAGTACAGCTCTGTCATGCAGTCTCACACCAGAATAGAAATTCTTAACATCATCTTCATCACCCTTGTTTTAGAAAAAAAAAAAATGGTGCCCTCTGGAGGGAGAGCTCACTCATAACGGCTCTGCGACTTAACAGTTATTGTCGTCAGTAGCGGGGGACTAAACAATTATTGTAGTAGGTGGTGGTGGCCTGCGCCTGCTGGATCAGAACAGGCATCACTGAACACCACAGAAATGACTCGGCAGCAGTGCAGTGTCTCCCCCAGTAGGCTGCCTCTTGATGACTTGACATTAACTGCACCCTGTGGATTGCTGGTGCCAGGGCTGTGACAGGCTGGATCGGGCTGTAGTTGTGGACAGGATGGGTGCAGTGCCACTGAGGTGGCACAGAAGATGGGACAGCTAAAAGAGAAGAAAAAAAAAAAAGAAGTAGGGGACAGAAAGGTTGTGACTGGCACTTGCCCAGTGGAACTCAGTCGTAACCAACCTTATCCAGCTGTCTGCTGGTCACAGAGGTGTTTTGAAGCTGTGATACTTTGTTCCTCACTTTGCATGGTTTGCATGAACGTGCACATCACATGTGACATGAAGTATAATGTAAATTGCTGCTTGTGATCGGATAGGTATTATCTAACCAAGCGCATGAAGTGACAGAATGTTCGTGATAATGAAAGATATATAGACTATACATTAGAAAAAACATTAGAATTTTGTATCTGTTTTAATGAAAAGTCCCCAAACGGACCATCCAGGAAGGTTTAGTGACATAAACTGACACTCGACTTAAAAAAAAAAAACCATTGTCAGGTGTTACTTATTGAATCACATGTGTGCTTGTTGAGCCCTGTTTGATTTTACAGTAGGGGATCAGTGTTATGTTATTCAATGATACATAATTCACATTTTGTTGGAAGTTCGTTGATTTGATTTAGAACCTTCATTTTGAGTTATTTGTAGTCTACTTAAGCTACACTTAATTATGGTTGATAGATCAAGTTTGAATTGATGTAAATCAGTGAAAGTTGTGGACCTCTTACAGTCCTGTGAAAGCTTTAACAGCTTTGCTTTGAGAAAATTACTTTTCAGCTAATGTTCAATAGCTGCTGCTACATGCGTTATTTCAGGCTTTTCACTGTCGCTGGGGCCAAAGGGTGGCCATCACTTGCCATTTCTCTTCACCTTTTGCATGACCATTAAACAAACATTTTCTTTCTTCCTTTCTTTTTTTTTTTTTTTTTATGTTTGTTTGTTTTAGAATGGTTTGCAGTTGGTTGAATTTTAAGTAAGAGTTGTCTTAGACAGGAACAAGTACTAGAAAAGGCAAAAGGGCATGGTATGAAACGAAGAGTGGGATTTTTTAAATGTGGAAATAAACAAAACTTTTCTGAAGATAGTACCACAAAATTGATGGTATTGTTTGTAGTAACGATTTTGAAGGAAGAATGTCAGATAATTAATATATTTGTGTGTATGGTGCTGCAATACGTATGTGAACTTACTGACATTTTTGTGTGACTTGGAAACATGCCTTTACTAAATTAAAGAAAAACCTTATTTTATGATTGAATGTTGACAATGGAAAGAAAATTGTACTGAACAGTATGGGATTTAATCCTTTTCTGAATAAAGAAATTCATTTGACTGAAAAAATGAATGATTTTGTGAGGTGTCCATATCATCAGAAATGTGGCGATATGAAGGAGTGAAACATGAAACATGACATGCTTTTTTCCCCTTCCTCAGAAAAAAATTTTTTTCTTTTAACTTTTTTTTTCTGTCCCATCTTCAGTGGCAATGCCTCCTGCTACTATTCCAACTTCCCATCCGGAGATGCACCCTGGCTTTTCCTGCCAAAGCTCTAGCATCGGCAGTTCAGAGGGAGCTACCAGTGTCAAGTTGTCATGAGGCAACCCACGTGAGGAGATTCTGCATGGCTGTGTAGTCATCAGTCGGGTGGTGTTCAGTAGTGCCTATTCAGATCCAGCATTTATGAATCACCTAGCAAGCTCTTTATGGACAACAATGACAGCTTGATGCAGGGCCTTTGTGAGTGAGTGCCCACCACCAGAGGGCACCACCATGCCCGTCCCCATAAACTTGCTGTTACTAGCGATCTCGACACAAACACGCTATGAAATCGTAACTGAGGTCACCATGACAGCAGGGTATGAAGGGTCACAGAATTTGAGATTTCTTTTCTTATACTGATCTATGAGGATGAGGATAATGAAGATGATGCTATGGAGTTCGCTTTTGTTCTGAGACTCCATGACAGAGCTGAGCTCTATTATCACTTTCATGATATCTCCCAGCCTCACCTAGACCCAATACATAGACCCAAGATATACGTACAGCTGCAGAGTTGGACAAGAAATTTAGGCAGCACTCTCAAAGACACATACCTGAAGTGGACAAAACTCAATTCTCCAGTCCAGTCTCCCCCCCCAGTTCAGTCCTTGGCAAACTCATCCCTGTGTAGGAGCAGCTGGCTTGAGGCAGAAGAATCCCACAAATAAATGGCTTCAAAGAGAATCAAACCCACAACCCTCCAGCCGGAATCTGTGAGGCTAACCACTGGTAGCTGGTGTTTTTCTTGAATTTGATAATCGACAGTGGTCTTCAACTGCGACATGAAACATGTGTGCGCTCACACACACACACACGGACACACACACACACATGCGCGCGCGCGCGCGCACACACACACACACACACACACACACTACCATGACAAGTAGCTAACAAACATTTACATGAGAAAGTTGCCCATCCCAATCAGATTGGTGAGAGCTACCTGCGATGGTGCAAGACTGACACCCTTCCACCCCCCCCCCCCCCCTCCCTTTTTCGTGCAAAATTAAACGCGCGCGCGCGCGCGCGCGCGCACACACACACACACACACACACACACACACACACACACAATCGACTTCTGGATAACAAACATTTGCATGAGAACGTCGCCCATCCCAGTTAGATTGGTGTGAGCTATCTGTGATGGGTGCAACACTGACACTCCAACCCACCCTTTCTTTTGTTTGTTTTTTTTCTAGCCATTGTTAGATGAGGAAGATAGCATAAGAGAGGAGCAAGAACTTACGCCCTGTTAGGTAAGAACTGGAAAGTTGATTCGATAAAAGAGCAAGTGCCTTTTTTTCTTCTTAACTTGCCCATTTTTTCTTCTTAATTTACCCAGTGTTTCTATGCTGAACCGGCTACGCTTTCTACCTCTGACTCTCCCCTCCCACCGCTCTCTCTGCACCTCCTCATCTTTTCTCCTCATGATCGCTTAGCAGAAATAACAGCCTGCTCTTAAGTACACTGTGAGAAAACTAGGCAGACATAAAAAAAAGAAAAAGAAAGAATAAAGGAAAAAGAAAGAATAAAAAGAAAAAGAAAAGGAAAAAAAAAAAAGTAATTGGACTAGGGACAGAAAGGGATCAAGCTCCCAGAGTAGTCTCAAATGACTTTGAAAGAAAAAAAGAAAGAAAGAAAGGCGGCGAAAAGAAGTAACCCGGAAGAATGGTAAAGAAAAATGCGAAAAAAAAATGCAGGAAGGTCATGATAATCACAGACAGACTCTGGAGACTGGCGAGGCTAGCTATCGATCGTCTTGGTCCTATGAGAGAGGTAGCGATGAAGGCTGTGAAAAAGATCCCGAACCTGGAGGACAGAGATGGCACTGGCCCTAGTGTGTTGTGAACAATGGTGAAACCAGTTTAGGGAATTGCGCCGTGCAGAGCCGTTGCCACAGACCAGAGAGGTTCCAGGAATTGTGAGTAAAAAGTAAAGTCTCTGAGGTAAAAACGATGACTGAAACACTTGAAATCCACGATTACATTCCTCATCCCTGCGTTGCACCAGAATCATATTTTAGAGTGGGAATACAGCTGTACACAAGATAGAGTGGGAATACAGTGGGAAAGATAAGTGGTTACAGCTGATCTTGATAGTGGGAATACAGCTGTTACAAGATAGAAGTGGGAATACAGCTGTTTACAAGATAGAGTGGGAATACAGCTGTACACAAGATAGAATGGGAATACAGTTGTACACAAGATAGAGTGAGAATACAGCTGTTTACAAGATAGAGTGGGAATACAGTTGTACACAAGATAGAATGGGAATACAGTTGTACACAAGATAGAGTGAGAATACAGCTGTACACAAGATAGAGTGGGAATACAGCTGTACACAAGATAGAGTGGAAATGCAGGTGTACACAAGAAAGGTACTTCAAAACCTTGTAAAGTGCAACCTTGTCTGATACTAAACGTATGCATGTGGTCTGGAGATCTATCCAGTATGTTAAAAAAAAAAAAAAAAAAGTTCAATGCCCAAATGAGGTGGTGAGGAAAGGAACCCGAGTCATCCATGGGTGCAATCTGAACGACAAAACCGGGTGATCTGGAAGCCTGTTCTTATCATGGCCATGAAGGATGGGTGGGCGTGCAGTGCTGCTGACCCTTCAGAAGTCAACCAAGCTGGGAATGATCATATGGTAAAGTGTGTACAGTACCAACTGTGGCCAAGAAGACTGAGAGGAAACGGATTTGGGGAGTTGCGCAAGAATTTCTTGAGACTAAGAGTTCAAAATAGTCAAGACTACGGAAATGCAAAATGTGGGCAAGTGAGCGTACACGCATTGGATGATCACACAGCAAAGCAAGCACTGTTCCAACTGTGGCCAAGAAAACTGAGAAGAAACGGGATTTGGGGAATCGGACAAGAAACTCTCGAGACTTGGGAGTTCAAAATAGTCAAAGACCACAGAAATGATATTGTGTACAGGAGAGGGTAATACTTCAGATACTGTAAGTAAAATAAACCAACTCAGACAGAACAGGATCACGACTGTTGCCCAAAATGGTAATAATAAGAATGATTTTCAAAAAGCTTTGTCATCAGTTTGCAGATCGTAGAGCGACCTTGAAGTTATTCGAAGGCTTCGCCGTGAATTGCTTCACTCGACGAAGACCGATGATCACATACTCAAAAAGTGACGGACGAAAGATTCTGTCCAGCGAAAAGAGGAGAAGCGTCTCGTGCCTATAAACGAAAGAAATGCGTGAATATTTTGTCGAGAAAGTCTGAGTAGCCAGTTAGTCAGTGTGCTAAACATGCAAAAACACGCATGATGACAATTCTGCTAATGCTGGATTTCAGTTGATTTCTCTTCCTCTTCTTTTTTTTCAGTTTTCTTACTTTTCTTTTTTTTTTTCTGCGTTTTTCTTGTGTTTAACTGCATTGAAGCATACTCGGTGCTGGTGTTAGTCTTCTCCGGTGTTGTGTATCATGCGACTGTCATATATTGCGACCTTCATTTGTAGTTGTCTCACCCAAATCCTGCAGGTCCCACTTCAATTAGCCTTCACTCTTTCATTGTTAACAGTAAATTAACCCTTTCATCCATTCTACAGTTCAAGTCATCTTGGTAATGCCAGATCTTGCGTCCTTCATCACCGACGGTCGTCTCTCTGAAATAGTGTTTTCCTCACTGAAGGTAGACGGGATGGTTTACTCTTTCTTGGCCCGGTCCTTTTCTTCATGTATATAATGTGCCATCTAGTTTATGCTACTGTGAGGTTTTCATGTGGAAGTCCCATGTTTACCCCCACGGCACATAAAGCGAAATCAGGGCTTCTGTCATCGATCCAGAATGTTGTCTGACTGAGGGACCATCATGGCATTTCAATGGGGGAGGGGAGGGGAGGGGAGGGGATATATTGGCAGCGACCATCTCCTCTACAAGTGTCCAGACGGGGAGATAATCCTGTCCTACGTGGGGTTTAAACCTGGGACCTGGAATCTCCCATTTTGTTGACGAGCTCTTCCAAGACAGGTGTACAGAGAGCCACTGCCACATGTCTGTCTTAAATATGAAACTTCACCAAGGAAGTTACGTTTTTCGCCTGTGGTGTTGAGTTGGTTGGTTGGACCGTGCATTAACGAGATCACGCAGAAACTACTGGATCGATTTAACGAAACTGTAGTAATATCACTTGATAGCCGTATTTGAAAAGGTGGTCAGCGTTGATTTTTAGGGCGCAAAGAACAACAAAATTAGTACAAGGCCTTCAAAATTTATTCGTATGAAGAAAGAAAGACTGGAATTACAAACTTGAAAGACAAGAATAGTTAGGGGTGATCTTATCCAAATATTTAAGATTTTCAAATAGCCTATATGTTGATGGTTTGAACCCGTCCACGACTTCTTCAAAATCATCATCAGTTGTGATCTAACAAAAAAAAAAAAAACCAAAAACCAGTGCAAACAAAGTCTTTATTGGATATAACTATTAAAGAACAGAATTTTGTCATTTACTGCCTGAAT
>JADBJO010000040.1:775000-782500 GCA_016801955.1 Conus betulinus | reverse complement strand
GACCTACATGTCTGCTTCTCTGTTCTCCGAGTTCACGCCCACCTCCACGTGGAAGTGCTGAATGATGAATGCAGTTCAACGGAATCGTTCATCATTCTCCATACACAGGACACACGCGCCTTCATCTGTCATGGCGTAGGCCAGGAATTTGTGACAGAAGCACACGTGTCACCCTCTCCACATTTCCAGGGACAATGCGCGGTTGTCCAACGAACTGTTTGCTGTCAAGATGGTGGACGGTTCATCACGCAGCCTTCGAAAGGTCAGCCATCACGTAACTCACCCTCTCCTCGGATGTAGTCTATTTACTGCACGCTTTGGTCCCCAGAGACATCCGTGTCCGGGATGACCCCTGCGTAGTTGATGAGGTAGAGAAATCGGAAGCGATCCGGAAGAGCAGGAAGCCGGATGTAATGATCTTGGATAGGCGCTGGACAAAATGGTCTTGGATAGGCGTTGGGGGTGAAATGATGTTGGATAGGGCTTTAGATGTAACGATCTTTGATAGGCATTACCTCTTGGTTAGGCGTCGGATGTAATGATCTTGGATAGGCGTCGGATGTAATGATGATTGGGATAGGCGTCGGATGTAATGGTCTTGAATAGGCGTCGGATGTAATGATCTTGGATAGGCGTTGGATGTAATGATCTTGGATAGGCGTTGGATAGTAATGATCTTGGAAAAGCGTTGGATGTAATGATCTTGGATAGGCGTTGGATAGTAATGATCTTGGAAAGGCGTTGGATGTAATGATCTTGGATAGGCGTTGGATGTAATGATCTTGGATAGGCGTTGGATGTAATGATCTTGGATAGGCGTCGGATGTAATGATCTTGGAACAATCGTTGGATGTAATGATCTTGGATAGGCGTTGGATGTAATGATCTTGGATAGGCGTTGGATGTAATGATCTTGGATAGGCGTCGGATGTAATGATCTTGGATAAGCATGGCATCTTGGAACAATCGTTGGATGTAATGATCTTTGATAGGTGTTGGATGTAATGATCTTGGATAGATGTTGGATGTACTGATCTTGGATAGGCGTTGTATGTGATGATCTTGGATAGGCATTACATCTTGGATGGGCGTTGGATGTAATGATCTTGGATAGGCGTTGGGGATGTACTGATCTTGGATAGGCGTTGTATATGATGATCTTGGATAGGTATTACACCTTGGATAGGTGTTGGATGTAATGATCTTGGATAGGCATTCGGGGATGAAATGATTTTGGATAGGCATTCGGGGATGTAATGATCTTGGATAGGCATTCGGGGATGAAATGATCTTGGATAGGCATTCGGGGATGTAATGATCTTGGATAGGCACTAGATGTAACGATCTTGGGAAGCCATTACATCTTGGATAAGCGTTGGATGGATGTAATGATCTTGGATAGGCTTTGCTTCTTGGATAGGCGTTGGATGTAATGATCTTGGATAGGCATTACATCTTGGATAGGCGTTGGATTTAACGATCTTGAATAGGCATTGGATAGGCATTCGGGGATGAAACAATGCTGTTAGATGTAAAGATCTTGTATAGGCATTACATCTTGGATAGGCTTTGGATGTAACGATCCTGGAAAGGCGTCTGATGTAAAGATCTTGGATAGGAATCTGGAGGATGTAATGGTCTTGGACAGGCGTTTTATCGAACGATCTTGGATAGGTGTTGTACGTAATGATCTTGAACAGGCGTTGGATGTAATGATCTTAGACAGACGCCGAGACGGACTTAGCCTCCCAAGTCGGGGACTTGTCATTGGTGAAGGTTGTGAATCAGTACCAGTCTGCTGGCGCTGCCTATATGCCACATGACAACGGCTGGCAGCTTGATCCTGGTCTCACCCGATAGATTCTGAAAGGCTCGTACAGTAAGTAGTACGCTGTCCTGTCCACCAGGGGAGAGCTTAGGTCCGTGCTCTGACCACAGACATACACAGTTTGAAAGTTGACAGCTCTGACCGGCTTGAAGACGATCGAATCAAATTGATGCAGTTTCCATGGGTAAATGCATGCTGTTTTAAAGTTCATGTTTTCATGTGATTATTGCCGGCCCTAATACGTATATTTTTGTTTGTTTTAGTTTTTGTTGTAATCCAGGTTACAGGATAGTAGGAGCATCGAGTGAAAACACCACTCGAACTTCAATGACCCAAAGTCCAAAGCATGCGATGCTGAAAGTGACAGCCTTCGTGTTAACGGAGTAAACGGAGAGACAGTGGAGAGAGATTTCACGTTCTGTTTTTCTCAGATGGGCGCTTGTTTGTGGCCACAGAAACAGCCATTTTGCCTTTTCGAGCTTTCCAATCACTGATGCCGATATTTCTTCTCATTTTCAGCGGTTATATTAATAAGATACTCTTCAACAATAGATTGTAAAACAAATATCCGTTCAACACACACACACACACACACACACACACACACACACACACACACACACACACACACACACACACACACACACACACACACACATACACACACACACACACGAGACATCATTACACACACACACACACACACACACACACACACACACACACACACACACACACACACACACACACACACACATCACATACCATCAACCATTTCTGTCCTCAAAATGGTCAAGAGAACAGACCATCCTCTGAGTCTTGGAGTGGCCATGGGCAGCTGATGCATGACTTTATAGAATAAAACCAACCTAAGTACAGGTGGAAGGAGGGGATAGGGGGAAAGGAGGGAGGGGAAGCTGGCAAGGAGACCGGGTTTCCAGCAGACGACTTAGATGATTTATGGTGTCCGTGCAATCCCCTTTGGGACTTGGCGATGGCGAGTGTTCGGCTACTGCAGCAGACAGAGCCCGAGACTATGGCTTGGTGACGTCCCCCTGAGGGAGAGGCTCTGTCGTCGCCATGCAGCATCCCTTGTTGCCAGCGCTGTTTCTCAGGTGTATCACCTGGCGGTAACATGGCGCGATATTATCATATAGATGGATGCACTTCTAAGCTATGAGTTCTGCAGGC
The DNA here is from genome assembly GCA_016801955.1 of Conus betulinus. Classification (NCBI taxonomy): domain Eukaryota; kingdom Metazoa; phylum Mollusca; class Gastropoda; order Neogastropoda; family Conidae; genus Conus; species Conus betulinus. The sequence continues at coordinate 779,481 of JADBJO010000040.1, read as the reverse complement.
TCTCTTTAAAAATTCTTCCAGATGACCAAGTTCAGCCTTTTTCAACCACTTCACACTCTGTTGTCATTTTCTTTTTATTTTCTTTTGGGGAGAAAAATGGCCATCAGAAATGTGTCAGCATACATTTTCATAGCAATTTTCTTGTTATTATTCAAGATAAAAAAAAAAAAAAAATTGTCACACCGAATTGTAATAATATTCTCCTAACTGTCATGACGGAAAAAAATTATCATCAGGAACATATTAGCGCATATTTGCATTGTATATTTATTCACGGTTACAAAAAAGACGCTTTACCAAGAACCATCATCATATTTCATAAAATCTTATCAACGAGGTGTCCGCATGTATTTTCATTGTAGGTTTCTTTAAAATTATCATGAAATAAAACACACACACACACACACAAAAAAAATCACCAGGAAGATTGTCAGCATAATTACTTTATTCAGTAAATCTCATTATCGAAATTTGTGTTACCATCAATAATGTCAGCATAATTACTTTATTTAGTAAATCTTACTATCGAAGTTTGTGTTACCATCAATAATGTCAGCATAATTACTTTATTTAGTAAATGTTATTATCGAAGTTTGTGCTACCATCAATAATACGTCATCATGTATTTACTTTTTAATTGTGTGTGGAATTGTGTGTGTGGAGAGAGAGAGAGAGAGAGAGAGAGAGAGAGAGAGAGAGAGAGAGAGAGAGAGAGAGAGAGAGAGAGAGAGAATGCTTGTTCAGCGAACTGTGTGCGCCTACCACGCACTGTGCACAGGATTTCCCAGGCGACTTTTTTTTTTTCTTTACCTTTTTTTTCATTCTGGAAAACACCAGTTTTGGGCACTTTTTGATTTACTTCATTTTGATGACTTGAGTTGGAGGACGGGAAGAGGGAGGGGGAGGAGAGGGGAGTGAGAGAGGTGGTGGTGGGGAATAGGGGTGGGAATAGGATGAGAGTCTAGGAGACCTGGCAACCCCCTCCTCCTCCCCCTTCCCCCTCCCCCCACCCTCCGTGTTTTCCACCTCCATTCGGGTCTTGGACGAAGTGAGATGTCTCACCGTGTTTCAAGATAAGCAATACCATAAAAAAAAGACACGTGTGTATTTCACAACAAAAAAAAAGAGCAACATACAAACAAACAAACAAAAAAACACACGGATATCGATTGTTTAGATAGTGACACTGCTGATCTTTGTGTTTTAGTGTTTTGCTAGGAATACTGAGAGAGAGAGAGAGAGAGAGAGAGAGAGAGAGAGAGAGAGAGAGAGAGAGAGAAGAGAGAGAAGAAGAAGAGAAGAAGAAGAAGAAGAAGAAGAAGAAGAAGAAGAGAAGAAGCAGAAGCAGAAGCCAGGAATAGTGTCGCTGTGTGAAACGCTCGTTATCACAGAATCAAACAGTCTCAGCCGTGGAAAGTCCGACATGCGATAGGCTTTAGGAACTTATGTGGCAAAAGCAAGCGTGCCCCCTGGTTCTGAGGTCAGTGACCTCCAGCAGGGATCAAGGTCCATTTCTATTTCTCTTTTTGGATAGAGGGGTGGGGTGGGGTGGGGTGGGGCGGGGGTGGTGGGTGGATGGGGGGGTGGGAGTGTGTCGAAGGGGAGAGAAATCGAGCAAAGAAGGACAGGAGAGGGAAGAGGATGGAGCGCGAGCGAGAGGACATTACGTCATGATTAATTTTGCACATAGCTTTACTCTCTCTTTCTCTCTCTCTGTCTGTCTGTCTGTATGTATGTGGTGTGTGTGTGTGTGTGTGTAGGACACACACCCACACAATACTTGACACTCCATTGGTCAGCGGAACTACGAATGAACAACACCCTCCCATTTCCTCCACGCTTCTCCGCTCCCCTCACGTCTTTTCCCCGCCCCCCTCCACATGCGCGCGCGCGCGTGCGCGCGCGCGCGCGTACACACACACACACACACGCACACACACACACACACACACACACACACACACACACACACACACACACACACACTGACACACACATACACACGAAAACACACACACACACACACACACACACTGACACACACATACACACGACGACACACACACACACACACACACACACACACACACACACACACACACACACACACACACACACACGCGGAGTTGCATGAATCATGGCAGTACTTCAGTTATCCAGTCCTACTATATAAGATGGGCGGGGTCGAAGTTGCCGGATGTTGTCCTGACAGGTGAGAACGTCTGCTTGAGAGATTGATGGACTGTCAATTCACTGCTTGAGAGATTGATGGACTGGTCAATTCACTGGCCTCTACCACAGGACGAGAGTAGAGCTCTTTACCGAATCAGACCAAAACCTGTATCTCCTACAGTAATTTGATCATAACTTGTCTGTTCATGATCCTGTTATAGGCCTACCTATGTTCTTTTACTTAAGGTGACTGCGGACGAAATGGTGGATCGTTTGGCCAAGAATGCACAAGAGAGAGAAACTGTCAAACACACCTATCCCCTGCTCAGATTTGAAACCCAAAATTAATGATTATGTCCGAGATCTCTGGCAGGAAGATTGGAATACACAGACGGACAACAAGCTCTTTCGGATCCGTCCAAACCTTAAGGAGTTCCTCTCATCTGCGTCTGGTGGTCGTAGAGAAGAAACAGTCTGTGCCGGCTGCACACCGGCCATTCGTATTTTACTCATTCCTACCTTTTAAAGAGTGAAGAAGCTCCGTGGTGCATTCCATGTCATGTGCCACTCACAATGAAAATTCTTTTGGAGTGTTGGGGACTTGCACGATGTGAGACACAAACATTTTACAGCAGAGTCCATGAAAATCCTGTTCAGAGATGTCCCACCTGACGTGATCTTTGGGGTTTTGAGAGAGATTAACATTTTTCATCTGATTTAAGATTTTATGGAAGAAAGATTTTTAACGAAGTTTCTGGTGCGTTCCTAGAAGATATCATTTAAAGAGATGTGTGAAAGTTTTTTGTTTTTTTTTTTTTAATGACTGGTGAGTTGATTTTAACGTGGTGACAGCCCTGATGTGACCCTTTGCGGTCGGCTGGGCTCTAAGCAACATTTATCTTATCTTATCTCTTAGGTGACTGCGGGCGGAATTTGAAGCAAACTTAAAAAAAAAGAACAATTACTACTCTGCCGGATGAAATGGACAAACAAATTACAGGACCAAACATTTTGCGCCCAATTTGAGGAGATAAGTGATTGCTCGTTCTTCGTTTTCATTGTCCTGAGTGTTGTGTATCTTGCTTGAAGAAGACCAAAGAGGTCGAAACGCGTCATGTGTTGTCTTGTATTTCGTTTGTCCCTTTCGTCCGGTGGAATCGTAATTTTTCTTCTAAGTTTGTTCTTTTAGTTTGATGAAAGAAAGACCAAATAATCCATTGTTGTGTTAACCCTAGGGTTAGTGATTGGAAAAACGATATGTTCAATCGTTACTTTATGAGTGATCCAGACAAACAGTATCATTGATTATCATTTTGTTTTGTTTGTTATTGTAGCCCATGCGAACACGATTCTAGATCTTGCTCAGTATTTGAGTTCGGAAATTCTCTTGAAAGGTGATGCTGATTTTCATGCTGATGCAAATACGTTAATATTTGATATCGTATACATATTCATTTCCGATTCGATTCGAATTTAAGTGGGCCATTTTTGTGTCGGTTTGTTGTCGTAGGGAGGGTAACTGTCACTGGTTGTATTAATTTTGCTTTCAAAAGTACAATTCGGTTGTGATGAGAGCTTTGATCTTCTCAGTGTCTCTCAGTCTCACGTTTTCTTTATCCTCTCTCTTGTAGTTTTTATCTATCTATCTGTATTAACGTTCGTAGCAGTTGTAATGAAATGTCTGAGTTTTTGAGAGTCTCCGCATCTCACTCCTCCCCCCTCCTGTTTTTCCTTGTAGATTTTAATAATCTATTTTTATTGTACTTGTAATGAAGTGTTTGATTCTGTCAGCGTCTCACTTTTCCCCCCCACGTCTTCCTTAGAGTTGTTATTAACTTATTTATTTTACAATCTTTTGTTCAGGTCAGCAGATCAGTATGTTGGTTAGTGATGGAAATGCCGTCCAAAAATACGCTACTCTTGTATCAGAAATTTCGCTTGTCTATTAGTTGTTAAGTAAACCGCCAGTGTGCCGTTATAATTTTGAATCAGGTTTTGTGTAAACACACAACAAAAAAAAAAGAAACGAAAACAACAAGAAGTTGCCATTGTTTGAACAACTCATGAATGCCGTGTGACGCTGTAGACGATCAATGAAGATACTTTTTTTTTCACCCAAAATCGAAGGAATGGGAGCTCTCTATTTAAACAAAAACCGCAACAACAACAGCAACAACAACAAAACGAAAAAAAAAAAAAAAAAAAAACCCTGTCGTGTCGTTTCCACTACTCTTGTACATGACGAGCGCCTGGTGGATGAAGTGGAAACGCACGAACGAAACGGCAGCCATATTGGAAGGGATTGAAAG